>PVJO010009072.1:0-71582 GCA_004026905.1 Hystrix cristata
CTGCCCACAGTCTCCCTTTGGTGGGGACTAATTAATAAGCACTAAAATGGCCTTGTTCTTTGGAAAGGCTTTTTGTTTTTCCCAAATCTATCTGGGCAGGCTTGGACCAGTTCACCAACAGGGGTCCTCATTAAAGTCTGAAAATACATTGTACAGCAAAGCTGGAAATACAGAGCCAGACATCACAGCCGCCTGTTAAGAAAATCAGCACAAATTAAGACACAGCCAGACAGAAACCAAAGAAACTTGCTATTGCATAAATTACGTGTATTAGTACCAGGGAACATGAGCCCTGGAAAGGCTGCCACAGAAGCTCCGGAGAGATACAACCCTGCGAAATTAAGCATGTTCCGCCTTTATTTACGAAGAATTCAAAATAGATGATGAGGCACTCCGTGGTAACGCTCTAAATTGCTGTGCAACTGGAATAAAAACTATCCTTGCTCCATTCATGATTTAAAGGCTTGGAAGTGGAAATAGGTCTTAAAAATCATTTGCGGTGGCCTGTGTGTAGAAAGACGGGGGGGCAGCTAAAGTATGACTTACACAAATGCACAGCCAGCTCAGCTCAGCCTCCATGTTGCCTGCTATTAATGGGACAACTGACTCCTTCCTCAGAAGGCTGCTCCATGAAACCATGAGGATAATGGATACACAGGCCCACTGTCAACCACAAGCAAATGTGGACACGGACAGTGAACTCGGTTTCGTTATTCATTCATTCATTCACTATCACTTCCTGCTCTTGTCCTTCTCAAAAGAATTCCTGGCACCTGAGCCAGGTGTGGTCCTTGGCAAAGCCTCCCCGTGCCTTCCACGCATTCGCACAGGAGTACATGCCGGCAAGACACACACAGGGCCGTCTCGGTGACACCTGGATCTGCCACCTCTCTCCACGGCCCGACCCTGAGTGAAGCCACCCTACAGGGTCCTGCCGGGTGCCCCCTGCCCTCCCCCCTGCCATTATGGGCCACTCCAGGACCACAAGACCATTCCATCTCAGATGCAGGCCAAGGACACCAAGCTTTCTGGGTTCCCCAGTGCCGTCAGGATGGAGTCCAAAGACGTCAGCATGCACGCGGAGCCCTTCTCCAGCTGCGCCTGTCTGTCAGTCCAGCCTGCGCTCCCAGCCCAGCACCGGGGATGTGTTCCCAGCACCGAGGACAGTGCCCTGGAGAGGCCGTGTGAAGGTTTGTTCAATGAATAGCTCTCCCTTCCGCTACGGCACTTTTCTTCCTCAGCTAAGTCCCACTGTTCTTTAAGGTCTCAGCATTTGGGCCAGGCAGATGCCTTTAGGGATCCCACTCTTGGCTTTGTTCTAGAGAAATGCCTTTCTCTTCCTAGAGCCCCACCACAGCATCCTTATCAGGGACTGAACCCAGGGGTGCTCCACTCTTGAGCTACACTTCCAGCCCTTTTAAGTGCTGGGCAGATTCTATCCCCACAGTTGTCAAACCAGTTACACCCAACTCATGTCATAAAGCACCGGGACCAGGGTGGGACATACATCAGGACTTTCCGCTCTGCCAGCACATCACCCTTTTGAATTCTAAAAGCAGGTTTCTTGTCATATTAGGTCTCCAAAGACCACAACTGGCTGAGGTCTCTGGCACTCGTCACATGACCAACTCTGCTTAGAGATTCTTTATTAAATGACTGTACAGGAGGCTAAAGAGAGGAACTAACAGCCCCTGGAAGGGCTTGCTGGAACTGGCAGCTGATAGAGTAGGATGGCCCCAAGACTCAATGGTTACTATTTCAGTTCCTTTTCTAATACTGGCTACCATCAAGGTCACTGAATTTCTGCATGTCCCCATCAGCTAGACAGAGTCATGAGGTAAAACCTGCAGTCTCTTCCACTGAGTCTCCCTCTCGCCCCAGCTGGAGGTAGGCGGGCATTACATGATCCTTACGTCTATCTGACCTGTTTAGCCCAGGGCAAAACCAGAAAGCAGCCTGTTCCTTGACGCTCAGAGCTTACGAGAAGACAGAATGGGAACCCCCAAAGCAAACAACAGTGGGAAAAGCAATTTCTCCTCCCGGACTGTGCTAGCTGCCTCAGCTCCCAGTGTGCACCGGACAGCAAGACTTCATCACCTCCCTGCCAGAGAGCTGCCGGCCCAGTTCACGTCCTCTGGGGGGCAAATGCAAATCCCCTCCAGCGGTAGCAGGAGGGTTGAGAAACAGTCCCAAGAGGTAACAGGGTGGGTGAGTTCCCACAAAAAGTCAATTCTGAGAACAGAAATCAAACCAGGTGTTGAATGAATCAGCAGCTCGATTCATTCCCCATCGAGGCCCTTTTGAGAAACAACCTCAAGCCCCTCGGGGCCTCTGACCTTTCAGTGGTGACTGTTGATCTGGATGCCCAGCTAAGCCACTGCCCAGAATTCCGATCGGCAGCCGCAGCACTGACTTGACTCAGAGTTAAAGTGGAGGCAGGCAGGAAGTGAGAGCCAGGTGTGAAGTTAAGAGATTGCTAATCAAGCCACGTAAGTAACTACACTTGCAACACACCATTGGCTTCTTCAATGAGTCTGCCTGGCTGGCAATTCCAGCGAGTGGGCAGTGTCTGAGCTCGGCGGGCTGGGACCGCCCTTTCCCACTGTCACTAGCCATTCTCCTTCTCATCCCCGAGAGACCGTGGAGTCCTTACTGCTCTTCCCACCCATCCCCCTTTTGTGAGGTTCATTTGGTTATGGTCTTGGTTTTTTATTACTACTCTTGTAATGCCCACCTGACTTACCTCATATCCTCTGCTCAACAGCCCTGTGATGTAGGTGTCATTATCCTCTCAATATAGAGATGAACAAACTGAGGGCCAGCAAGGTTTAGTAAGGATCCCAGAGTCCCAGAGCCAGCAAGGAACAGACCCAGGCAGTCTGGATCCAGATCCCATGTTGTAGGTACTCATGGATGCATACCCAAAATCTTAGCTTCAAAAATCCAAATACAGGAACAAATATTACTTAAGAACCTATAAGGTGCCAAGCACTGTTTCAGGCATTGGAGGCATGAACAGGTCACATACAGTCCCTTGTCTAGGGACCTGACACTGCAGTATGAGAAAGGTAACAGAGAAACAAAGAAGATACTTTCAAGCGGGGCGTAGTGGCACATGCCTCTAAATCCCAGCATCCAGGAGGCTGAGGCAGGAGGATCATGAGTTCAAGAACAGCCCAGGCTGTATAGCAAATTCCAGGTGAGCCTGCACTTCATAATGAGGTCCTGTCTCAAACAAGAAATTATTGCAACAGTGACAAGGTGATGGAAATGAAACAGGAGAGAGGCTGAGGGTGGGGAAGGAGGCAGTGTGACAGAGGCTGGTCAGGAAAGGCCTCTCCAATGACACACCGGCCGAGGAAAGCCCTTCAGAAGGGTGAGCAGAGACCAGCCACCAGGGAAAGTTGAAAGGGAGAGTTTACCAGTAAGAGGAAAGAGCAAGTGTAGGGCCATGAGCAGGCACAGGGAGGTGTAGCAGGGTCCTTGGCCGGGGTCTACAGCTTCAGCAAACACACATCCCCCCTGATCGCATCTCCTCACTGATGATTGCACCCACCTTCCCAGTGACTGACATCTGTAACACATTTCTCAGGGCGCCTTTCAGACACGGATGACAAGGAAGCCCTTCATCGGCACCAAAGACACAGAACATGTTGAGATGCCAACCTCCTCCTTTCTGCGGTCCTTATGGCAAAGCCAGCCCAACCCGTGATGCTAATTCTCCATTTCTTCCTATCCCTTGAGGACAGGGCTCTCGAGCTGGGCTTGCATGTTGGCTTGGCCACTCACCAAGTCTGGGTTGGATTTCCTCACCTGTGTAGTAAGATGAAGATTCATTCTACTGAGGATGAAACGGGCTGATGCTCCGCCAGGCACCTTGCAAGCACTTGGCAAGGGTTAGCTATTATTGCAGTTGCTGTGTTGATTAACACAGAGGTGTTGGCCCAGCACACACACCCACATGGGGATCAGCAGGGATTTGCCTCTGCAACTCCACCTTCTCCTCCCACAGTTTGTCACTTAGATCTTTCATCATGAAGAGTAGCATGCTCACAATGATGATCCAAATGTACATTTTCTGAACAACAAAAATAACCATAGCTACCATGTGTATGTGTACATTGTGTGCCATGCCTATGCTACCTGCTTACATGGATCACTTAATCTAAGCCTCACAACATCTCACAGGCTGCGTGCTATCACTGTCCTGTGAAACAAGTTCCAAGGGTCACATGGATAGTGACAGAAGTAGGTTTTGAACTCAAGCCCTCTGTCACCAGAGTCTGCCCCTATAAGCACAATGTTCGGTCTTCAATACAGAAACTATTTATTGAAGCCAGGCACAGTGGCACATACCTGTAATCCCAGCTTTCTGGGAGGCTTAAGAAGGAGGATCGGAAGTTCAAGGACAACCTAGGCAACTTAGTGAGATTCTGACTCAAAATAAGACATTTTAAAAGGGGATGGGGATGTAGTTCAGTGCAAAAGCCATAGGCTCAAATCCTAGTAACATACACATGCACACAAAAATTATTGAGCACCTGCTGTATTATAGACTATGTGAGGAACATAGAAAAAGAAATCTGAAATACAGCAAATCATATTGCTATATCTGTCCCCAAAGATTATGTCAGTCCAGAACCTGGGCATGTGACCTTGGAGTATTTGCAGACTTAATCAAGTTAAGATAAGTCCATCCTGGATTATGGTGGGTCTCAAGTCCACTGACTGGTACCTTTCTTAGGAGGACACTTGGACGCAAGCACACAAGACCGTGTAAGAAGCAAGGCAGAAATTGGACTCTGTTAGCCATGGGTTGCTGGGAGGCACCAGAAGTCAGGAGAGAAGCAAGACACAGATTTTCTCTCAAAATATCCAGACAGCACCAACCTGCTGAAACCTCAATTTTGGACTTGTGGACTCCTGAACTATAGAGGGATAAATTAATGTTTTAAGCCACCTGGTTTGCAGCAATCTGTTCCAGGAGCCCTGGGAAAATAATACTCTAATAAAAAGAAGATAGCAGAAACGATACTTTCCCAAGTCACACCTCAGCCATATTTGGCAATAAGAGTTAGTGTCTGAAAATCACAGTTCCCCACCGGCCATGAGTAGGCAGTGGGAGAAACTAGCAATGAATCAATCTGTGGCCTCACAGGAAGCCGGCTTTCCTGTCAACAAAGCAGAGAATGAAAACACGTGGTCCTCCGACCAGAGGGCCGGCCACCTAGTCACTGTCACAGGTTCAGGGGACAGAATACGATCATAAAGGAAAGAAAAAATTTGGAGAGCCCACCAAATTGGTTTGCATCTGCTGCTTAAGACCCCCACCTTCTGCTAAGAATGAGTGTGCTGGTGGGGGCAGCTCAAGAAAAAGATTTGGCCTCCCAAATGGCAGCTTAAATGAATTGCCTGCTGTCTCCCTACAAACCCGCTGCACACTGAAAGCAGAAGTTTTTAAGCATTTGGCAACCCAGGTCCTTTTGGAGATCTTGTAAATGTGATGTCTAGATTAAGTCTCCCCATTAAAAATAAAATCCTACATGCAAGATCTGAGATGACCTTTCAGGGCATTTAAACTCCTAAAGCCTTTTATCCCCCAGTACTGGGGTTTGAACACAGGGCCTCAGCACTTAGCTACATCCTCAACCCTTTGTAAATTTAGTTGCTTTTGAGATAGGCTCTCACTATGCCCTTTAATTTCCTGGGGTGGGCTTGAATTTACAGCCCTCCTGCCTCAACTTTCCAGAGTGCTGGGATTACAGGACTGTGTCATGCGACCACGGCCACTGTAATTCTTACTTTCCTGTTAACTGTCTCCTCTACCAGGCAGAGTAACTTGACGGCAAGAATTTTTGTCTTGCTCACCTCTATATTCCCAGTTCCCAATCCAGATACACACAATAAATGTCATCCGATGGTTGGATGGATGGATGGACGGATGGATGGATGGATGGATGGTTGGATGGATGGATGGACGGATGGATGGATGGATGGGTGGGTGGATGGGCGGATGGATGGGCGGATGGATGGGTGGATGGATGGGTGGGTGGGTGAATGGATGGATGGACAGATGGATGGGTGGATGGATGGGTGGGTAGATGTTCTTCATGATGCTCCTCTGGTTTCAACCCAAATGAATTAATACATTAATGAAATCAACACTGACATCAACACAGATCAATCAGTTGCTCCTTAGGTATCTTCCAGGGCCCCTTCATACCCTAAGAATTGGGATGACAATTCAAAGAGATGCCAGCTTGATAACCTCAAGACTTACCTCATTCCTTCTGCGGCCATCTTATCAAGGTTGGCAGTGTCCTTGGCTTCTGCCCAGTTTGCTCCTAGGTCACCCCACCCCATGTCATCAGCCAAAATGATCACAATATTTGGTCTGTGGCCTGCTGTTTTCCCACCGATGCAAAAATCCACAAGAGGATAAAGAAATCCAGAGAAACTCACTCCCACCAACAAAACCTTCAGAAAAAGCCAGCCCATGGTAGGAAAGGGAAGATTCCAGTTGACTGGAGTGGTGGTGGGCCACCACTAGAGGCCTTTCCCAGAGCTCTCTCTGTTTACTTTCAAAGCAGGAAGTCCCCGGGGAGATGGAGAGAACAAACTGGTGGCAGAGGTGGTGGCTACAGGTATGGTGAAGACTAGAGAAATGAGGCTTCCATCTGGAAATCTAATTCAAGAGAGTCAGGAAACCTGCAACCCTTAACTTGGCTTGCCCATCTGTAGGAGATGTTTCACCACTGCCGCTTAACAAGACGACTGGCTGGGTGTAAGAGTCAGACATCAGTATCAATGACCACTTCCTGGCCACTCAACAAGTGACTCCTCTGTATTCAAGGTTGTTCAAGCTGCATCACAAGCCTTGCATCTGTCTGGGACTCGATCTGGTGACTGCAGGATAAAGTCTCGCATCTGCAGAACACCTGGATGTTCTAGAAGCCGCAGTCAGCCCCAAATGAGTTTCTGAGTTCCAGATGGTTGAGGTTTCTGAAAGATTTCCTGAAAGAACAAAAATTAACAAGAAAACAGAGTTAAAACTGCCATTGCAGCTGTGTTTTACCCAGTAACTTAGGAAATAATCATTTTCCCATGCCAACAGATGTTTTCCTTCTTATTGGAATATTTAACTGATACATGTTTCTTCCACCTGAAAAAGAGTGACGATAATAATATTTGCAATGGATCTATAGTTACAGGGTTGGAAGGCACATTTGAGATGACCTCTCTTAAACCACACATGGTATAGATGAGGATACTGAGGCCCAGCACTGTAGCTGGGACAGAGAGCAGCCCCCAACTCTGCTAAATCCCATTATTCCCCTGCTCCTATCCCCGCATTTCTGATTCACAAGAAATTCTGAAATTAACTGCAACCCTATCAAAGTCACTGAGAATTCTCAAAAAAAGGATGAGATCCATATAATAAGACACAAATCTTTGAAACAGTCATGCTATAACCTAATATTTTCCTATAAAATTCTTAATACAAATTTGGGGGGAAAAGTAAATGTGAAAAGAAAGTTAATAATAGAATCTAGGTGGAGGATATATGGCTGCATAGATACAATTTTGAATTTTGCTGCATGTTTATGACTTTTGTAGTTAAATGTTAGGAAAAAAAATGTTAATGGAAGCCAGGCATGTGGCACACACATATAATCCCAGCACTCTGGGAGGCTCAAGCAGGAGGATTCAGGCCCAGCCTAGGCAATTTAAAAGATCCTATCTCAAAAATAAAAAACTAAATAAAGGGCTGGGGCTGCAGCTCAGTGCCAAGGTCCTAGGTTCAAACCCCAGTCCTGCCAAAGGGAAAAGAAAAAAAAATTAATGGAGGTTGTGTATGATGGCATATGCCTGTAATCCTACCTATGAGGGAGGCTGAGGAAGGAGGATTACAAATCCAAGGACAGTCTAAACAACTTAGCAAGACCCTGTCTCATAATAAAATAAAAAGGGCCAGGGATGTAACTCAGTGTTCCCTAGGTTCAATCCCTAGTACTACAAAAAAAGAAAAAAAAAATTAGTGGAAATGTGTCCCTTTCACATCCTAATCATGCAATTCTGAGTAAATAATCTAGTGCTAAGGGTATAGTTCAGTAGTACAGAGTTCTTGCTTAGCATATACGAGACCCTGGGTTTGATCCTCAACATGACAAAAAAAAAAAATAAATCTAAAGACATGTCGACCCTGTGCTTCTCGCACTTGTATGTACATATGAATTAGCTGGGTATTTTCTGTTTACTAAAGTGCAGATTTGGGGGCAAGGCTTATATTTGGGATCGTATTTCTAACCAGCTCCCAGAAAAGTTCTACCCCATTGGTCCTCCGATCACTCTGGAGTAGCAAAGTTCTGAAAAACAAAAACATGGTGACTCTGATCCTAGAAGACAAAGGAAACTACTCAGCCTAACTGGAGATGACTCAGCTTTAGTGGACAAACACAGAGGCAACATATCAGATTGAGTTTTGGAAGATAGGAACTGAAGGTTAGACTTACAACTGTAGCTTCCAAAGACAGCCAAGAATAAAACTAATCACCCCTAGTTCACTTAAAAGCCTTGATTTGAGACACTGCTGAAATTCTGGACAAACAAAAACCTCAGTTGAACAGCCCATGAAAAGGATTAAAAAGAAATAATTTGTGATGTATAAAGACGCCACTGGGGCTGGGGCTATGTCACATGCTAATCTAGTTGTGTAACTCTACCAGCTAATCCAGTGCACAACCCAAGTGGATGGGGGTGGCTGGTGCATGTAAATTCTGAATAGCCTAAATAAAATCAAAAGGATGGGCAGTTCCTTAATCAAAATAAAAGGAAGTCCAAGTAAACAGTTATGGTCATCTGGTAGCCAATGAATCAATTGCTCAGAAATGCAAATTCTTCCAGTTTCCAAAGGAGAGTTATTTCAAACTCAATTAGATTCAACTGGTATTTGTTGATCTTAAGGCCCCCAAAACTTCTCTCTTTCTAGAAGACTCTTGCACAAGGAGGGTGCTTAGCAAATACTTGTTCACCTGCTGCTTAATTCCCAGCCTCATTCTACTGGCTTCTGACCATGAGCAACAGCCTTAGGAGGCTTTTCTTCCTAAAGCTTCTTACCTTGGAACACTAGAGTGGCCTCATTACTGGTCAATAATCCATTTCGGAATGACCCAATGTGCAAGAATTCAGGGGGGAACATTCACTTAAGAAAGAAGCTAAAATTAAGGTAGGAACATAAATAGATTATTTTTCTTTGTTGTTCCATGATAAAACATTCCTTAGAGGATTTACAAGAGAATCATTAACACTGTATTTAAAATTTTCATAGAATAGGAATTAACCAGTGTACCATTTCATTACCTTTCACACCCAAGCCTCTGGGGAGAGATTTGACCCTTTCCCATTTGTTTATCTATTATTTGTTCATTTGTTTGTCTATTTATTTAACTGAAAGAAAATGGCAAACCTGATATTCAACTGATGGACTTCATACACGTGACTTTAAGATCCAAGTTTAGACTTTGAGCTTCGTTGCTCTAAAGAAACTCTACTACTGACTGATCTGAGACCTTATCAGATGAACTTCTCCAACTTTTATGAATCGCTTTCAGAAAACAGACAGCAGCAAGGAGCTTTATTTAGAGCTAGGGAAGAAAAGGGGGAAGTCTGGCATGTTAAGCATTTACCCCTCCTTCCACTGAGCCAGAAGGTACCTGACCACCTTAATCAGTATACCCCACTATGAAGGCCCGGCTGTTCCACCAAGCAGCCAGCTGACTGAGACAGCTCTTTGATGACTCCAAGTCTCATCAGCTCCCAGGATCTCCATGCTCCCAAGGCAGGAGTACAGCGAACTTCAGCTGCCAATCAGCTTTACCAAGGATTACTGCTCTTCCCTCTGACCCCTGTCTTATCTCATTTTTTGTGGTACTTGGGACTGAACCCAGGGCTCATGCATGCTAAGCAGACATCTACCACTAGCTACCTCTCCTTCTCTGGACCCTTATGTCAAAGAAGGTTTGCTCGGTATGCTACAGCTTGGCCTCCCCGAGTTTCCAGGCTTGTTTATGTCACAGACAGGAAAGCCAGGAGGAATGGGATACGGCCGCCCAAAGATCTGCCGAGCGGTGTCTGAGTAACCCAGAGCTGGAAGGCTGCAGGCTTCCTGGGCTACTCAGTCCATCACCTGACCCTGGCTCCCCACTGGCCTCCCTGCGGCCAAGCATCCTCCCAGAGAACCCTGAAAACAGCTGAAACAACAAGGAGGTTGGGCAGACCTTTCTGGCAGAGGGCTCTGTTGGTTTTCCAGAGACAAAAGCTTCTGATGAGCTGAGGCCAAAAGGGACAAAGGAGCAGGGGGAGTGAGTCTCTGCTTGCAGAGTTCTGTTGTTCTACCTGCCAAATCAGAACGCAGTCTGTGTGCTGGCGGGGGACCAGGAGCCACGGGGCAGTGGCCAGCAGGGACCTTAGGTACCAGGGGCCCACGTGTGGTCTGAAACGTTCCCCCCGTGCATTTGGTCACTGGTCCACCAAATGCGTACTGGGACAAGCCTTAATCCAGGAACTGCACGCACAGCTGTGATTGAAACAGACAAAAATCTCTGCGCTCGTGCCACTTTTTTTTTTAAGGGGGGAGATAGAGAAATGAAATAAATGTGAGTACTATGGGGGAAAAAGGCAAAGCAGCAAGGGGCTCAAGAGCATGAGGTAGACAGGTGCAAAGACAAAGAGAGCGGCCAGGGACAAGTGATATTTGTCCAAGGATCTATTGGAGGGAACGGCAGCAAGCTGTGTGGGAAAGCGTGGCCAGCAGAGGAAGTAGCACTCTGATCTGGTCCCGGTGGAGAACACCAAGGAAGCCACTGGAGAAGCCACGGAGGGTGGAAGAGGAAGTACTGGAGCAAGAGAGCCAAGAGGAGGCTTTCATTGAGGGCCATGGGAAGCTTGAGGGTTGCCCAGGCCAGCACAATCTGACTTCACTGCAGCAGAATCCCTCTTTTCTGCTGCTCTGTGGAGAACACCCAAATGCCTGCCAGGGCGGCAGGTCAGGGAAGAAGCTGCGGAGTCTGGAGTCCCTGGCACAGGCTCGGTGAGTCCAGGGGAGAGACGGTTCCAGGATGAGGGCATCTGACTTCAGCAGCCGACACTCCCTCTCCTCCGGCACCAGCTTGCGCCCCTGACCCAGCTGGAAAACCCAGGATTATTTAATGTCTGCATGTAATAACACATTTGTTGCCCCTTCTTTTGCCCCTAGACCTATGGGCTGGCTCAAAATGGAAAGATCACTTTCTCAGGAGAGGGGCAGTTTGGGCTCAACCATAGATGCAAAGGACATCTTTGTAGAATTCCTCCACCCAGGCTAGGAGTGCAATCCACCTAGATCACTGAAGCACTTTATTTAAGCTCGGAGCCCTCAAACCAGACCCCCTTGTTGGCTTTTTCTGGGAACCCCGTGATGCCAGGAAACCCATCCACAGGGGGCAGAGGATGTCCTGTCTAGTTTGAGGCTGTGACTCCTGTGGAGATGTCACAGAAGGGAGCCATGTGGAAAAAGCCACTTTGGAGGGGCTGAGGTTGGCCTCAGGCCCTACGTCCAAAAACCCAGTTGCCCTGTAGAAATTATATGTGAATCCTGGAGAGTGGATGAGAAAAACAGAACGGATTCAACCCTGAATATCATCTTTTCTCTAAAACTGTCCCACCTGAGAACAATCCTGAAGGGCATGACCAAGGGGAAAGGGCTCAAGGTCAGCTAACTGAAATCTACTCTCAGGAGCCTGTTTGGCAATTGTTGAGGACTTTTTACAAAACCATGTTTGCTTATTACTCATTAAACACTTTTTTATGGGTACTGTTGAACATACCAAAGTTGAGATACTCAGTGGGCACAGACAGAGGCCTATGTCTCTAATGCCGGTACTCAAACTGAGGCAGCAGGTGTGAGTCCAAGGCCAGCCTGAGCCACACAGCCCCACTGTGTCTCAAAAAAAAAAAAAAAAAAAGAGTTGAGAAACTTATCCTGTACCTACCCTACATTTACACTGATGCTTGAAATCAGACCTTCATACATGCTAAAAACCCTTTTTATTTTACATTCCCAGCCCTTTTTATGTTGAGAAAAGGTCTCAATAAATTGCTCAGGCTTGGCTTTGAACTTGTGAGCCTTCTGCCTTATCATACTGAGCAGCTGGGATTGTAAATGTGCACCACCACACCAATTTAAGATTTCTTTTTGTTTTTTGTTTGATTTCTGCAGTGCTGGGGACTGAACTCAGGGCCTTCACACTTCGTTATACCCTCAGACCGTTTTTTATTTGTATTTTTTTTTTAATTTTGAAACAGGCTCTCACCAAGTTCCTAAATTGCCCATGCTGGCCTCAAACTTACAGTTCTCCTGCCTCAGCCTCAAAGAGTGCTGGGAAACTGGGCACCGTGGTTACATGCCTGTAATCCCAGCACTTGGGAGGCTGAGGCAGGATTGCCATGAGTTCGAGGCCAGCTACACAGTGAGTTTGCAAGGCAAGCAGTTTAACCGCTGAGCTAAATCCCCAGCCCTACACAGTGAGTTCAAGGCCAGCCATAACTACATAGCAAGACCTTGTCTCAAAAACAAAAAAAAAAACAAATAATAATAAAAAAAAAGAGTGCTGGGTATACAGGTGTGTGCCACCACATCCAGCTAAAATTTCTTTTTGAATATAACTATAATCCCATTAATTCATGTTTGTTTAAATTAGGAATACTTTCTTCTATTACCAAAAATCCAAACATCCCCCACTTTCTTCTATTACCAAAAATCCAAACATCTCCCACTGTCTCCTATTTTTTTTTTTAATAGTTGCTCTATTCTATCAGGATCCAAACCAGGTACCATATACTGCATCTGGTTCCCATCTCTTCTCACTTACATGTTCCCCCTATCATTTTGCCGGCAACATATTTGCAAATGAAATGAGTTGTCTTACAAAATTTCTGAAGTTGGATTCAGTGGACTACATCCCCTATGGTGTCATTTAAAATGTTCTCTGGACTCCTGGTTTTCCCTGCAAACAGTTAGTAGATCTAGAAATGAGATCAGATAAAGGTTTCCTTTTCTTTTTGACAGACTTGCCTCATACATCCTCATACATCTTATCTTTTTTAGTGCTGTGTTAAACTTGGTCAGTGGTTCCTGTGTTTTTTTACTTTCTGTCATTTTGTTTGTTTGTTTGTTTGTTTGTTTTGAGATAGAGTTTCACCATGTATTTCAGACTAGTCTTGAACTTACTCCGTAGTGCAGGCTGGCCTCAAACTTGAAGCAATCCCCCTGCCTCAGCCTCCCAAGTGCTGGGATCACAGGCGAGCACCACTACACCCGGCTTCTGTCATTTTTTTTAATGAGAAAAGGGAATTTTCTCTTAAGTGCTCTATACTATCTTTTCTATTTTTATGGATTTATCCTTGCCCCAGATCTGTTCCATCTCTGCAATTAATGCATTAGATTCTGTTCCGAAGGTTTGTGTACCCCCAACACTTGTATGTCAAGGCCCTAAATCCCAGTGTGATGGTACCTGGAGAAGGGCCTCTGGGAGGCAATCAGGGTTCCCCCATCGTGACTGCCTTAAGGCAGAAACACTCTCTACCAGGTGAGGATGTAGCCAGAAGGTGGCCTTCTGGAAACCAGGAAGAGAGACCTCATAAGGAACCAAATCAGTTGGCACTTTGGTCCAAAGATACGAGAAATAAATTTCTCATAGATTTCCAACGTCCAGAGCTATGAGAAATAAACTTCTGTTGGCTAAGCCATGCAGTCTGTGGTATTGTGTTAGGGAATCCTGAGCACACTAAGGTTTTAGGTGAAGCCAAGGTAGGAGCAAAAGCTGGGCAAACCGGGCATTGGGGTGCACACTTGTAATTCCAGCTACCTAGTAGCCAGCAGCAGGAAGACTGCAAGTTCAAGTCCAGCCTGGGCAACTTATTGAGACCTTGTCTCAAAAGCAAAAAAAGAAGTAGGTGGTGGCGGGAGATATAGATCTGTGTGAAGAACTAGGTTCAATCCCCAGTAGGGCAAAATAAAAAAATCCTCAAGGTAAAGACCAAAACTTGTGGGCGGGGCAGATAACTCAGAAGAGCAGTTACTGGCAAATCCGTCTTTAGGAAAATTGATTTTGGGGATGTGTTGGCATTTTCCCAGAAGAATGTAGGTCTGGAACATCATGTGCTAGTGTGTTGACATTGTGTGTAGAATCTGTCTGTCTCGGTTTCCTCATTTACCTGAAAAACAGAGCCACAGTAAACTTTCTCAGCCTGAAACATTATGTGAGAATGAAAAACTCCAACATGAACTCTCAGTAAGTGCTCAGAAGCGTTGGCCATTGTTACTCCATCTCTCCACTGCTTGGACAATTACAGATAACAAACATGAGCACACTTTGAAAAAAGTGCTATGCAAGCCCAGGGAATCACTACAATTAACATTAAATGAAACTAATCTGCATATAGATGCCAAAACCCAGGCTCCCTGCACTCACTGGAAGAGGCTTTGCCAGAGTTTGTCAGCATACTTGGCTGTTGAGAGTTTTTGACTCCAGAGAAGATGGAAGCTACAAACTCCAGGTCACAAACAACACCAGAGGGAAAACAAAGAGTCATTCTGGTTTGCATTTTCAAAGTTCCAATCTCGGTTCCTTATTACACAATCCTGTAGCCGACTGCGTCATCTTGGCTAAACCTGAGCTGGGCAGACTCTGGATATATCAAGCACCACTGGCATACACTGCCTTCCAGCAGATCTAGTTCTGGATAATCTACGAGATCAAGATGAAGGTGGGTGGGAGCAAAATCTCCCTTTTAGTGATGTACATTGCAAGCAGAGAATCCCATGTCAGTATCAGAAACATTCATAAGCACTACTTGTTTCTATGATACATCCAAAAAGACCCATAATTCTTGGACACAAACTCCAGAAAGGCAGGAACAGCTGTGTGTTTTATGCACTGCCTAATTCCACTACCTTGCCTGGAGAAAGTTTAATCAATATTTGCTGAATGAGTCCATTTACCATGAACAATTGTGGCCCAGCATGTTCTGCCCCACCCTGCAAACTCAACTTCAGTACATCACTTCCCTAACTTCAGATGACCTTTCGCAGTTCCTCCTTGGAGATGATCTCTTATAATTCTCACTTGTCAAATAGCACTTGGCAGAAGGCCTCTATAGGTAACAACCACACACACACACGTCCCATCATCCGAAGTAGACAGTAAACAGGTGGGGAGAGGGGACTGTATCCTCCGGGATGTGGTGTTGTGGCCTGGGAGACAGCTGCACTCATCAGGGCTCACGAGCAGAGGTTGTGGGAACAGGTGAACGCGGGTGTGGGGAAGGAGGATGGATGCTGCTCTCTGTGCCCAGTCCTGCTGTGCAGCCCTGCACAGCCCACAATGGGAAACAGGAGCCCTCCACCAACCACCCCGGGGTAGATCCCCTCCTGGCCTCTTGGCCACAATACAATCCGGGAACAGCGGCCTGCTCGTTGTTTTGCATTGTCTCCTAGTCATCTGGAAGTTCCCAAATGCCAGGTCCTAAGGGTTAAGATGGAGAGTCAACCTTGCCTATTGTTCCAGGGAAGCAGGCAGTGCATGTTCAGACAAGATGGGGGAAGTCAGCATCTCCCTCTAGGAGAGGAACATAGTAGCAGGTCCTTGGCAAACATGGCGGCGAAGCCATCTCAACAACTGTCAAAAGAAAGCTTGATTTCACCAGGGCAAAAGCCAGTGGTTAGACTCAGTGTGGTGGCGCAGTCTTGTAATTCCAGCTTCTTGGGAGGCTGAGGCGGAAGGATCACAAATTTTTTTTTCTTTGTGGCACCAGGGATTGAACCTAAGGCCTTTCCTTTCCACTGAGCTACAGTCCCAGTCATTTAAAATAAATTTGCTTTAAATTTTGAGACAGCTTCTCAATAAATTGCACAGGCTGAGCTCCAATTTAAGATCCTCCTGCCTCAGTGTCCCAGAACACTGGGATTCTCGGTATGTGCCACCATGCCCAGATAGGAACACCACAATTCTGAGGCGAGCATGGGCAACTTAGCAAGACCCTGTCTCAAAATTGTAAAAGGCCTGGGGATGTAGCTCACTTTGTAGAGTACTTGCCCAGCTTATGCAAGGCCCTGGGTTCAATTCGCAGTACCACAAAAAAGGGGCAGAGGTGGCAAAACAAAAAAGCCAGTGGTTCTATATATACCACTTTCCAACATTTCAAGTTAGACTTCATGACCCACAACTGAATCTTAAAGTTCAATATGACACAGGTTTTGTTTTGTTTTGCTTCTGTTTCCTAAATACAACATGATAAACATGACTTTGTTCTAAGAATTCAAATTTGCGTTTTAGGACTTTTCTAACAGGCTTGAGATCCTTGATAGAAGCCTCCCCAAGGCAATATTCTCTCTCTATTGTTATTTCTTTACTTTTTAAGCAGAAAGAGGATCACAAAACTACTTAGCAAATTATGAAGACTGAGAAGTTGAATGAAATTCAGAGTTGAAATCAAATAAAAAGTATTCCATAATGAATGAGACACACCCAGTGCCAAGTCATCAATACCCTACCAAATAGTAACTGGGTGTGATAGGATGCAAATTGCTACAGGCCCTTACTGCTGCAGTGACCTCACTATTCCCAAACACAGCACGCCCTCACCCACCTCCCTCCCACCTTCCTCTCAGGCTAGGCACCCCTTTCTCAGCTCACTGCCTCCTTCCAGTCCTCCCAAGTTCCTCCCTGCCCAGTCTGTGCTTTGCTAACCTCCATTCTCCTCCATTCCCCCGGCACCCATGGGTGCAGCGTCGTGCCTCTTATGGAGCCTCCTGGAAAATAAGCACAGTGCTAAATTCTTTATACATAGTCGCTCGGGTATCATCACAACACAAAAGGCATCATCATCCTCCTCCTCATCATCATCCCCGTGATCACCAAAAGCAGCTTTGCCTTGGAAGCCCGTGACAAATCACACCTTCCCCAGGCCTGCCCTCCTACAAACTCTTCAAACGAGAGTGGAAGGTGCCAACCACAAGATTAACCCAGCACAGCTACCTGGACCATCTGCTCTCTGAAAACGTTTTTAGGTAACAGTTTATAAGGCTTTCAGGCAAACAGAGAAGCAGATATCAAAGTCGTTTTTTCATTTTGTTTGGGGGTACTGGGGATCCAACGCAGGGCCTCACACTAGGCAAGTGCTCTAACATTGTGGTGCATTCCCCCAACAACTTCTTTAGATTTTATTTTGAAGCAGGGTCTCATTAAATTACCTAAAGTAGCTTCAAATTTGGATCCTCCTGCCTCAGCCTACCGAGTGGCTGGGATTACAGGTATACAACACCACACCCAGCTGCCATTTAAATTTTAAAACAAGAATGCGCATTAACTGATTACAAGCCTCTTGCCTAGAACACAGGCTCTCAACTGAAAGGAACAGAGAGAAGAGGAAGGAGAACAGAAAGGTGTGTGATGGAAGCTCCCCCTAGAAGCCCCCCAAATAATCCCCCTCTTCTGGGTCCACCCTGAAGACCCAGCGACCAAAAGCCAGCTGGCTGGGCCCTCCCCTCTGCATTCCAGACCAGATTCCTTTCAATCTTCTTACCCTACTTGAAGTTCTCACAGGCTGGTAAATGCGGGGAGCTTATTTGCAAGCCAGGATCATATCTGCCTAGCAACCCAGCCCCAATACTCCAGGGACTATAAAGGTGGACAGAGAACAAGCAGGCCAATTCACACAACGCAATCCGTTCTCATGCAAATGACCCTAAGCCAGAGGGCTAGAAAAGACCGAGCCCTGGACAGATCCGGGGAGCCAGTTTTTCCCAAAAAAGATGCTGACCGACTCTTTAAGGGCACAGCTTTGCCCCGGTAAAGGAAGGCCCACAGGGGGCTCCATCTGCCACCTGGGTTCCATCTGACCTGCAGAAAAGGCCAAGAGACGGTTGAACCCTGTACTGAATTTCCTGACTCTTCTGATCCTGTACTCCAGACTCCAAAGGTTCTTTGTTCTTATTTAGAACTAAACAGAGTTAATTTTGTTTGGGGGGTTTCGATTAGCATGGTAATGCAGTACTTTCCCTGGAGAAATGAAAACAAGTAGAGGTTTTCATGCTTGGTCTCACTATGGAACGAGGTGAAGCCGGCCTCTAACCAGGGTGGGCAAAAGTCACTGGTCTGTGGCCAGTGAGGCTGGGCTGAGGCTGGGTTTCCAGCCACAGCTCCAGTATCCAAACCCAGACGGCTAGCTTCAACTCTCAATGAGCTCTAGTTGCAAAGAGGGTTGCTATGTATCTATAAATATGGGCTAACAGTGCCCTGCGTCTCTACTTTCCTCATCTGCAAAATGGAGATAGCAAGTATCAAGTATACAAGCTTGTTGGTGGGGTCAAAAGTTATATAGATAGCACTTACTGCAATGTTGGGGACAAAGAAAACATGAATTACTTGTAGTTAATGCTAACAAAAAGTAAGAGTAATTATACATTAGTAGTGATATTACTATAATCAAGCCCCCCCTCCTGCCAGATTTCACTTGATCAAATATGGACACATGACTTTTCCAATTATTCACTGAGTCCCATTGAGACATTAGGCATTGGCTGATTTTTATTCTAACTCTTTTCATGCGACAAGGTCTTGCTATGTAGTCCAGGCTGGCCTCGAACTCACTATGTAGCCCAGGCTGGCCTCAAATTTGTGGCAATACTCCCGCCTCTGCCTCCCGAGTGCTGGGATTACAGGTGTGCCCCACCACACCCAGCCCAGCATTGTCTAATTTTTAAAATCAAGGGGCTGCCTTGATTTTAAAAATTAAACTCCTTAGCTAGGGATTTAGCTCAGTGGTTAAGAGTACTTTCTTCGAAAGTGCAAGGCCCCAAGTTTGAGACCCGGCACCGAAAAAATAAATAAATTAAAAATTAAAAAATTAAAATTAAACTCTCAAAAAGACTGTCTCCAGGCATGTGTTGCAGTCCTAATAATAACAGTAAGAATTAATCCGTTCCTAGGATTTACCTTATGCCAATCACGATGATCCATAATTTGCTGGTACTATAAAATAAACCCTTCCACTCTGGGAATTCCTCCCTTATTCCTATTTCGCAGATTTGGAGTTTAACCCTCTCCAAAACTGAACTAATCCTTCAAGGTTGCAAAGTTACTCAGCAGCACACCGGATGCACCGTACTGGCCGTGGTCAGGAACTCCACACCAACACACCAGCTCCCCACGTAACCCACACCAGACTTTATTAACACCAAAGAATGGCGTTTAATCCAGCAAACCGGATCCCCAAATAGTGAGGGTAAGCAGCGACCAAGGAACGATTTTTATTAAAGTTCAGACCGCCGGTTCCTCGGGCGACAACGCTCCGCGCACGCTCGAGAATTAGGCTCACTTGAGTTTCTGACACCAGAACCACATTGTTTGAACGAACTCCATTCAAGGGAACGAATGGCACCGAAGTCTGCAACACAAGGCGGAGAATATGGCCTTTGCTCCACAGTGCTCCAGTTTGCCCTAGGGATGCGATGTGGTGAATCAGAAGCCAAGTTCGTGTCGTTTCGGGCTGGGAAATGCCCGAGATCCTCTGACAAACGATTTGTTCCCGTGAGGAATTCGTAACTCAGGTTCCCCGTGCATCATCAGCGCAGTCCACAGTGGCCTGAGGTCAGGGACTCCGAGACGAAGGGCAGCCGCCCCGCACCCTGCAGATCCCCGACGGAGGGGTCCCCGGCCAGGCCGCCGGCACCTGTGCAGATGTCGCCTGGCGCCTGCCCGAGCGGGCGCGCGCGGCCCCGGCCGGGGATGCTGACTCAGCCAGGCCGCTCACATCCTTCGCGCAGCACGGATGCTGTGGCTGCTACCGCTGCAGCAAAGGGGGGCGGGGAAGCACCCCAAACGGCCGGGCGGCTGGCTCCCCGGGGCCCACTGCGGCACGCTCTCCCCACCCCGGAAGGGAAACCGCGGGGGTGCGCGAGTTGACGAAATTAGGGGAAGTGGGCGCTGGAGCAGGAACTCGGGCGCCGCGCGCGCAGCTCACACCCAAACTGGAAGGAACCTGTTCTGTCCGGGGCGAGCGCGGAGCCGCCGCAGCCGCCAGCGCCGCGCGCCCCGACTCCCCAAACCCTCAGGGCGCAGAGTGGGGCCCGTGGTGGCTCCTCGGGAAGGGAAGCGGCAGGCCGGGCGCACCGGGAGAGCGGGTGCGCCCGCACTCCGACACCCCGGCACGCTCGCGCTCCCACTTGGATTGCAGCAAAGTGCAGGGGTGTGTTGGGACCCGGCGCTCAGAGCAGCGCCCGGGCGGAGGGACGGGCGACCCTTGCCAAGGACCCCGGCGACACTGGCAGGGGCGGCCAGCCGGGGACGGCGGCGCCGTTACCTCCCGTGACCCCCAAGCCCGGGCGGCCGGCGGCAGAGCGCGCGCCCGGCGCGGCCCCGGTCCACGTGGGCCAGCGCGCGCGCGCCAGGCCGGCCCCCTCTTTGGCGGCGCTCCGCGCTCGCAGCACATGGTCGGCGGCGGCGCGCCCCCGAGGCCGGCGGAGACCGGCTGCAGCCGGTATAGGATAAGAGATAGGCAGCCGCGACGCGGGGCCGGGGCGCGGGCGGCGGCGCGCAAGGCCGGAGCACAGGCGTCCGGGGTGGGGGGCGGGGGGAGGGTGTGGCCCGGGTGGTGGAGGCGTGGGAGTGGGTGGGGGCCAGGGTGTCACCGGCCGGACCCAACTTATTATAGCCCACGCCTTAAGGGGTTAAACCTTTCTCATGTTACGGAGCGGCTTATAAGGAGGGGGAGGCCAAGCCTCCGCCTTATTGGGAGCCTTTTGGGGTTTATTCTCTTCCCTTCTAACTTGGTGAGTTGGTTTTATTATTTTACATGTTTGAAACTTTGATTGTGGGGTAGGGGTGGTTTTTAAAAAAAATAAGTGTTGGGGGCCTTTTGGGGCGGGGAGGCGGAGGAAGCACTTAACATCGTAACATTTTGGAGAGGTTATTCCAAACAATTCTGTGACAGTTGGGAATGCTCAGGGCCACCAGGATGACGCGCGCCTGCCAGTATGGGCAGCTGAGAGTTGCATGTTCACGACCCTGGTACCAACGCGGTCCGGGAAATACCTAACGGCTGGCCTGACCTGTGAGTGCCCCTCGCCCTGGGCGAGGGGCTCCAGGCTGGAGGGCGAGTCGGGGGCTGCGGGCTCAGCCCCTCTGGATTTTCCGCATGAAGTTGCCTGCGCGTCTCGAGAGCGAAATGTCAGAGGTACCTTCCTTCCCCCAGGCTCGCGCGCGCACGCAGGGCGGCCACTGAGGCAGCGCGCTGGAAACTGGGGCTCCCCGACTCCATCCCCGACACCCCATTCCCGGGGGTGGCCCATGTTGCCCCGGGGTGGGGGAATGCGAGGATTTCCCTGTGGAGTGCGGGTGCTACACCTTGACAGTCAGAACTGCCCGCGGCTCACGCAGGTCCCGCGCAACTTCCAAGGTTCACTGGGCTTCCAGCCACCAAGAAAGTGCTAGGGTAGCTTATCGGCTGTGGATCGAAGGAGAATGGTTTTGCAGAGGAAATGAGTTATTTCCTTCTGGGGTGTTTTCATTCCCTGCACCTCAGGAGACAGGTGACAGAAGTTTTGTTAGGTGTCATGTAAAATGTCATCAAATTCGAGGGGCGTCAGGCTTAGGAAAAAAGCTCCGGGGAGCCGAGTGGGAAAGAGCAATTAAAACTTGTCGACCTCGGAGAGGGGCTGTTTGCAGAGCTAGACTCTCCTGCCGGCTTCTTTCTCGGGAGAGGGTTTCCACCCTTGCAAATCATGAGAAGATAAGTGTGTTGTTGAAGAGGAAAAAAAAGGCAAATGCTTATGCTGAAATCCCTGGTGATGCATCTCCTTGTGTCCCAAGCACTATTTTGTGGCATTTTAGGGGTCAACAAGACATCCTGCTGATGAATATAATAGAAACACCTCTTCTCCTAATTAAGGGGAAGGGCGTCCAAGATAGAAACTGACCATGTAAATAAACAATGCCGCCAAGTGGAAAAACTCCTATCTTAATGAGTACCACTAACCTTGAGTTTTCCTTCTGTGGCTTCCAAAACAGGACTTTCCTCGGTGGAACTCCTGAGGAAGACACTTAAATTAGGGGCTCAGGTTTCAACATCATGGGCTTGTAAGATGGGTGAAGTGGTTGTACCCAGTGATTCAGCGCTGCCCAGGCAGCCATCCAGGTTAGGTTTGGGACTTTTTTGTAAATAGAGAATTCAAATGAACTTCACCCAAATACAGACTGGTTTGGACAACTGGGGCCAGAGACAACTTGTCAAAAGCTGTTCTCCAGGCTACGCCTTTAAGAAGAATGGTGATTCGAAGTGCGTTTGCTCAGGCTCTGCGAGCGAGTGAGCGCCACCACCACCAGTAGTCCCCCTTTTCCATCCTGTTTTGAACTTTGCTCTGAAGTGACCCTGGACTAACTCTCAGATGTCTATAATAATCCCAACATTCTTGTGCCCTCAGGGCATATCTTTCCTCAACAAATTAAAATCACAGTGAAAAGTCCAGGTAAAGCCGATTTCTAAGCCTTGGCAGGATACCCATTTAAGGGGATTCCTTTTTTTTCTTTCTTTCTTTCTTTCTTTTTTTGGGGGGGGGGTTGTTATTTTCTTCTGTCTTTTTTCTTTAAGGAGACACTTAGATAACCAAATGCTACTAGGAAATACTCCAAACTGCCCAGCATATTTTATCAGACTCCTTTGGAAGGATGTCAGGGTGCAGGGAACCTGAATTTAGAATTATAGAATTTTATACTTGGAAAATACCTGAGAGACTGCTTTGTCTAGCCCCTGCTTTTAGAGATGATGAAATGTAGGGATTATGTGATTTCAGCCAATTAGTGGTAAACAGAAATTCAGCAACTATTGCTTGATGGCTTCAAGAAGATAACCCCAAAACCTGTGGGTTTTCTAAGGATTTGAGAAGGATGGAAAGGTAACTCAAGAGCAAGTTAGGGTCAAAGACTATTTTCCTTTTCTTGGGCACAGATGTAGCTCGGATGTAAAGTCCTTGCTAGCAAACTCAGGGCCCTGAGTTCCATCCCCAGCACCACACACACAGACACACACACACACACACTATATATATATATATATATATATATATATATATATATATATATATATATTCCTTTTCTTAGGGCAGAAAGAGATCTGAGATCAGAATCTAGTTCAAGTCCTGTGTTTACCTGTTGGGAACACTGAAGATCAAGAAGTGAAGTTATTCACCTGAGACCATAGGGTCACTCAGCTTGCCTCAGAAGTTAGAGTCCACATAGCCAGCTAATGTCTTTTCCCACCCGATAAAACCCCAAACCAAATGGACAGGGAGTTTTCATATTCTGGAATTTGTAGAGGCTTCTAAGTAACCAAGTTCGACATCCAGGCTTCAGTTGCTTTGTTTGCAGAGGCAGACAGTTTGTAAAACCAATTGTCCTTCCCCTGAACAAATGGAAGAAAGAAAAGGAGAGGCAAGGAAAAGGTTTATTCTGCAACCTGGCACTTCCTCATTTTATGAGTCAGTTTTATTCCTGCCTCAGTCTCCTGAGTGCTGGGATTACAGGCATATGTCACCATGCCCGGCTTTATAAAGAAGGAGCTACATGTTGCTTCAGGACTAATCCAAGACTCTTTCTTGTTCATAAACTTTTAGTGAGCCTATAGTATGTATCAAATGCTGTGCCAGACACTGGGCTGGAAAAGATGACTGGTTGTCTAGTCAGAGCTTGCAGTGTGCAATTTTACATGCAAAGTGCAGGCATTATCACCTGGTACATTTTAGAAACCAAGCTATTCCATTGTTAGGCTATATTGTCTTCAAAGCTAGATACAATAGGAACTAGGATGCTTTACTGTGGTAAACCCAAAAGCTTTGGAGAAGTGGGTTTGAACCCTCTTACCTTTATGATCCCAGTAGTGAGAAAGCAAGCTGCCCTCCAAAAGTCCAGGACTGTAAAGTGAAAATTATATGTAGATCTAGCCACAACAAGGTAGCACAAACAAAGCAGTTTTAAAAAACAAAGGAATTGGTCACCCAGAAGGGGCATGGAAAGCAAAGACAAAAGTCCGCTATCTTCTAAGCAGCTGTCACAAACCAGATCTAACCGGTGTCCATGCATGTTTGCAAGAGCCATCTAGCGTTTGTACTTTCCTTCTAGTTTAGTTTCCTGAGGTCACTCACCAGGTTTGACCTTAGAAAGTCATTAATAGAATTCAGTGCTAAACTCAAAGGTCTCAACTGCTGAAGCTGGACCGAACCTTAAAGATTCTCCAGTCCACTCATTTGAACAGAGAGGAATTCAAGCCCAGAGAGGGAAGAGACTTTCTCAAGGCCATGTAGTTAAGTGGCCAAACAGTTCACAGACCTCTTTACATATAAAGATCAAGAGAGCTTTTACCTTTAACTAAAATGGCTTTCTCACAATTGCTATATAAAACATTTCCCTTCCTGGCCTTTAAAATGCTGCTCTGTAGGCTTAGACAGCAGGATCCTGTGGGACAGTTTTGATTCTGGACCATTTTAGTCAAATCCCTCCACCCCTCTGGGCTCAGTTTCTCTATTTTGCAAAATAAGTAGGGTTTTACAGAAGATGAACAAGATGAACTCCCAGTTCTTCTCAGCTCTGATATTTCTGGCTCCATTTGGGGGCTACAGGTAATCCTCACCCCACCTGTTTTGCAATTGCAAACCAGTGGTTACAGGGCAAAGAAAGATGAGCGGCCTTTAGCAGGACTGAAAAGCTGGCCTGACCCAGAACATTCTGATGATGGTAGGTAACTTTAGCTCATACCAAAAATGCAGTCCAGTCCCACTCATCCAAAGGCCGTCCAACCAAAAGACTGTCTCCTGATCCTGTAGTAACTTTGGGTTAAACAGAGGCTCAGTTTGTCTCTCTGAAACCTTTATCAGATTTTATCCCAATGTGTTTTTGTTCGAGTTAGTTCTAAACCCTCCATTAAGACTTTTAAAACTCACAGCTACCTATATGGGCACCCAGTTGCGCCAGTGTGACTTTGGACTTAGCCACTTAGTCCTGACTGCTTGTCAGAAATGTCCTAAACTCTGGAAAGACATGGCTGGATGGTTGTAAATAGGGTGCTTTTCAGTCCTAAGGTTTGTTATCCTCATCAATAAATATTTTAGTCCATGAAGGCAGGAACCCTTTTCACTGTAGAATCCATATGACGAAAGCAGAGGGCTGAGCTGGGTTGGTGGTGCACACCTGTAATCCCAGCACTCTGGGAAGCTGAGGCTGGAGGATCACAAGTTTGAGCCCAGCCCAGCCCCGGCAATTTAGTGATTTTACAAGACCCTATCTCAAAAAAAGTTTTAGAAGGAAATGAGATGTAGCTCTGTGGGAAGGCCCTGGGTTCAACCCCGAGTATTGAAAAAAAAAAAAAAAAAGCAGAAAGAGCCTAACACCTGCTAGATGTTTTGTTGAAAAAATAAAACCTATGTAGTTTGAGGGGTGCACAGTGAAACACAGATATAGGCCTTGTATTTTGTGAGCTTATAATTTGAATAAATAAGTGCATAAAAACAAATGATACCCCATTATTACATGATACCTGTCTCATGAAGAAGAGAGCCCCTTCATGAGACGGAGGACTCGATGGAGCAGGGCCTTGGAGGGCGAGCTGTGCCAGCTGTAGGAAGGCACCCAGCTCAGGGAAATGGTGTGGCCAAAGGCACGGTGGCCAGAGACCAGAGGGCCCTGAAGGGCCCATTTTGACTAGGAGAGTCAAGTCTTAGAACCACGAGAAAGAAGGCTACCAAGATAGGTTGGGGGCCAATTATGAGGGGCATTAAAAGGCAGGCTAATTAGTGGGTTTTATCCTTCAGAAAGAGAGAAACCACTCAAAAAGGCTGAGCAAAAAAATGTCATGACAATGCAATATTTCCAAGAAGATTAATCGTACCACACACACGGAGCCAGTTAAGCTATTAAAGGAGTCTCGGGCTTCACAGGGAAAAGGTTGAACCCAAGCCTCATGGGGGGGGGTGAGGGCCGAGGCCTTGATGCCTACAGGTTCACCATCATCACCTCCCCAGGGACAAGCAGTGTTCTATAGCCAGCCAGGAAGTACTTTTTTTTAAAATCTAAATCATAAGGCGAATGCTGTTCTCACTCCTCTGCCCCAGCTGCCTCGGCTGGCTTGAGAGTGACTTTGGAAAGGCTCCTGAAGGAGGGCTGGTGGGGAGGCTGGAGGGCTCCTGGCTCCCATCTTAGATCAGCTGCTTTCCATGTTGGGGGCACTCACGACCATTTGCTCTCGGACCCAACCTCTCACCCTGCAGAGGCCTTTGCTGCAGACAGGACAAGGCTCCTCAAAGCACCTTACGCCCCAGTTCCCTCAGTAAGTTCTTAACAGGACCGGGGTATAAACAGTGGTACCTGGTCCTTCCCAAGTACAAGGCTCCTGCAGGAATGAACCACCCATAAGATGAGTAATCTTACATCAGATCTTACCATCAGAAATCACAAGTCCCTGGCATAGGTGAGTTTATGTACTACTTTTCACTTGCCTCCTTTGTGAATAAAACCTTTGTCTTTCTGCCTTGAATGTGAAAACTTAGGGCCAGAAGAAGGATACAGGTGCTCCTTTCAACAGTTTCTTATACTTACATACAACTGTGTCATTATAAAGAATTCCTAAACTTGAAGTTGGTTACTATTAAGCGTGCTAAGACCATAGATTTATTTATTATTATAAACACGATTAATTTTTAATTGGGCTAAAAATATCCATCACTGTTTGAAAATACACGTAACTGTGGAGGCTTAGCAGTGTTCATGTGCCAGCGCTCAGCAAAGAAGACTGAAGCAGCCTCCCCGCAGTGTAAACAGTGACTCCTTACCTTGTGGCATGAAGGCCCAGGTCTGCTTGTTCTGCTGTTTTCTTGCAGTTTGAAAGGCACACGGAGGTCACAGTAGCTCGGTTAACTGGTGCACAGACCAGGTCCTGCTGGTTGGAAGAGTCTTCTTTAGTCACTGTATTCTAGAACATTTGTCATGTGCTCAGAAATTTAATTATTAATATACCAAGCAGTGATCAACTTTGAGGAATTTATGCTAAACAAACTCACGGAAGATGAATTCTTACATTTTGATGTATAGGTACATTCTGTCCTTGTAGATACATCTACATGAGATACAAAATCATATCCAGGAGTCCAGCTCACTGGGTGGGAAATGGAAGCAGTAAGACTTGGCCAGCCAGCCTCAAGCCCGTGGCATCAAGCAGAGATGTATGTGGCGTCTCTAGTTCTTGTCCTGTGGCAGGCGCTAGATGTGCTGTCGGTGTTTGCCCTTCACTTCCCCTTCTTCAGATTTCACTTCTGATCAACGTTCTTTATGATCAATTCTGTCCTTGCTTTACTTGTCTCCTTCGACATCAGCATCAGTACTTGGTCTGGTGGCCATTCTGTGTCCTTCAAAAGTGAGGCCTCTGAATATTCTGCTCTAATTCCTTGTGTTTGTTCTTTTTTCCCATGTAACTATCATAAGGAAGTCTTCCAGGTCCGGTGATAGATAAATAGGTAGGTAGGTAGGTACAGTGATAGATAGATTGGTATCCAGACAGACAGATATAAAATCGTCCAAAGACTACATACTTGCTTTATGTGAATTAAATATTCAACAACCTAAGAAATGTGTTAAGTAGTACTTATCTGTTTGTTTGCTAGAGTATTTCAATAACCAACCTTAATGTTATTGGTGGTCTGAATGTCTTTTTTTTATTTCAGATCAAGAATGACCCAAAAGAAATCAAAGCTTTGTTGCACAGCCAATGTGTATACTCAAGTGCCTGATGGAGGATGGGGTTGGGCAATAGCTGTTTCTTTTTTCTTCATTGAAGTCTTTACATATGGCATCATCAAGTCATTTGGTGTCTTCTTTAATGACTTAATGGACAGTTTTGATGAATCCAACAGCAGGATCTCATGGATAATATCAATTTGTGTGTTCGTCTTGACATTTACAGGTTAGTACATCTTCTGTCCAACCACAATATAAGCCCCTGCCCCTGTCATTCTATCCAATTACATAATAATAGTCACTGTGTCTGGGATGCGTTCCCTTACAGGTCCTCTTGGCCCTCCTGCATCTCGATTAAGTGATACAATTTTCAGAGAGTAGGGAATTGGCAAGAAACAGGAGCCACTAGAGGAAAAAAGCCATACTTGCCAACCTTGACTGTCTTCAGTTGAATATACTGTATTGAATATCTACTGCCCGCACACTCTTAGGATTCTGTCAAGCACTTTGAGGATAGCAGTAAAGCCCGGTTTTGTAAGCGTGTAGTGACTATCTAAAGAAGTGACAAAAAAATACTTTGTATATTAGGATCTGGTTTCATAAAAGCATGCTTAGAAAACAGGTTAGAAACATGTGAAATGTGGATACATGAGGAAGACAGGATGCATGAAAGGATATACACACTCTTTCACAGACAAGGGTTTCTGACTCAGAAATTGAACCAACCGCAGACTGAAAATGTTACCCTGCTCCCGACAGGAGCTGTGTAGATGGCTCTGCCTGTATTACACATGTCCGGACTTCTTTTTCTTATTATTCCTTAACAAATGCAGTATAAGCGTTCATATAATATTTACATTATTTTAAGTATTGTCAGTAATCTAGAGATGATCAAAAGTGTATGGGAAGATGTGCCTAGGTTAATATGCAAAAAATGCTAAGTGGGGATTTGAAAATCTGTGGACTGTGTTGTCCTTGGGGTTGATAGAAATAACCCCCTGCAGAAACTGACATAAAACTATAATGCAAGATTACAGATACTGTCCTGAGGAGACACCGAATTCCAAGCGCCTAACTCCCCAAGGGCCTGAACTGACTCCTGCCATACAATACTCACAGATCCAACTGCATAAAATAAAACAGGATTTTAGTGTCATTTTTAACATACTAGTTTTCACTTGGTCCTGCACAGACGTAATTTGAACATGCTTGATGGTCTCACGCATTCATCTGTCCGTCAGAGGCAACGGCTAGGCTTTCTTGAGAGAATAAAGCTATGAACTCATTTTAGAAATCTAGCCAGGCCAGGCTGGTGTGGTGGCCCATACCTGTAATCCCAGCACTGTGGAGGGCTGAGGCAGGAGGATCACCAGTTCAAGTCTAGCCTGGGCAACTTAATGACTTATTCAAGACCCCGTCTCAAAATTAAAAAAAATAAATAAAAAGAGCCAGGGAGGTAGTTCAATCCTTAGGACCACCAAAAAAAACAAAAACAAAAACAAAAAATCCTTGAGCTGACCTTAAACTGCTCTAACTTACCCTGAATCCTGTCACGCAACTATTACCTCTGAAGTTAAGAAGGTAATTCTAGGTGATATTATTCCAGTTTTTAAGGCTTTGCCCCAACATATTGGCTCAAAATTATTACAATGGTTTCATTATTAGTTACATTCAATATTAGTTTGCATTCTAGTAATTACAATGAATTACAATGCAGGTACATATGGACTAACTGCAACAAAATTGAATCCTTTTTCTCCCCACCCTTTCTACCTAGCTTCTGTTCCATCTTCAACTCAGCTCTCACCGGTTCACTCATCTCAGTGTACTCAAGTCAGTGGTAACTAATCTGTAACCAGGAAACTAATTTGCTGGATTGAAATGTCTCAGGGCATAAGGCATACAGAAGCCAGGCAAATTATGATTCATCAGCCTCTTTGAATCATCTATCATATAGCTCTCTTCTTTTAGGTCTGTATAACCAAACATTTACCTATATCATTTTCAGAAAAGTCAAAATTAACAGAATTTTACCCCAAGTGATGCTTAAAAAAAAAAAAGAATCCAAAGCAGTAAGTATAGGGAAAGAAAAGATTTAAGTAACTATAGGAAAACCAGTTTTTATTACAGAGTAACATAAACACGAATCTAATTTTATAGCTGCTCGTAGTGAGCTGAGATCTTTCATCTAAAAATATAGATAATATAGACAGGAGTTTTACACTGGCTTTCTCTGAGTTTTTGGTGCTGGAGATTGAACCCAGAGTCTTGCATGTGCTAGGCAAGCTCTCTCCACCACAAAGTTATAAGCCTAACCCCTTGGTTTTCTCTTTAAAAGGACCAAAGAGTCTTGTCTGATTTGAACAAATACTAAAATGATTTCTAAACGGACGTCAGTAGCCATTGCATGAAATGTATTACATACTTAAAATCATCCTTCCAGGTTCAAGATTGGAGGAAGAAACCATACTGAAGCCCACACCGATGCCTCTGTGAGCTCACAAATCCCTTGTTCCTTTTCCTGCAGCTCCCCTCTCCACGGTCCTGAGCAATCGCTTTGGACACCGCATGGTGGTGACAGTGGGAGGGCTGCTGGTCAGCACCGGGATGGTGGCAGCCAGCTTCTCCCAGAAGGTTTACCACATGTACATCACCATCGGGGTCATCTCGGGTAAGCGGCCCTCCCTGGCCCAGAAGTGCTCTCGAGCCTTGGCTTGAAGACCAGCAAGGAGGAGGGAGGGAATTAAACCCACTCGCACTTTTTTCTCTTTAAAATGAATAATACCTGGGATATCAGTGGTCTTGAACTGGACAACCTAAAAACCCCAGGGGAGATGGAAATGTATTCTCAAGTGCCCCAGAGTTTTTGTTTGATTTGTTTCTTTTTAAGTATTTACCAATAACGGAGATAATTTCTCTTTTGCTCTAGTTTGCAGCCAGAAACCACCATTTTAACCAAGTAGGACTATGTTTCTTTAGCCAGTGTTTCTCAGATGGGGGCTGTAAGGGAGGGGCTTATTCTTGGGGAGAACTAAGAAAACATTTAAATTGCCTTTTTCTTGCATTGCGGGCTGTTGAACCCAGGGCTTCGTGCCTGCTAGGCAAGGGCTCATCGCCGAGCTACCACATGCCTGCTCTCCATTATTCTCCTTAAATGGAATCCATACATACATTGTTCATGAGCAATGTATATATGTTCGTTAACTTTGTGTGCTGGAGATGGAACCCAGGGCCTTGTGCATGCAAGGCAAGCACCCTACCACCAAGGTACATCCCCAGTCCCCTCACCCCTTTTTAAAATTTTGAGACAGGGTCTTGCTAAGTTACCCAGGCTGCCCTCCAATTTGCAAGTCTTCCTACTTCAGCTTTCTGAGTAGCTGGGATTACAGGTGTGTACCACCACACCTGGCCAAATACACGTCTTATATAAAAACTATATTCAGTGATATATTCGTCCATTGTGAATTCTGTAAATTTGAAAAAATGCAGAACAGTGAAAAACAAAGAGAAAGAGGTTTTTATATTCCCAGCATCCTAAAACAACTGTTGCACCTTCCTCAGACCTTTGATGGAACCCATTTTTCTTTGCTACATTACCTTTCTCCACAATGAGTTACTTGGCTCCTAAAAACAAAAATCCTCCATCTCTGAAAGCATCCTTCCAGTATCCATCAGTGTGTGGTTCTCAGTCTTCCTTTTGACTTTCGCCCACAGGTTTGGGATACTGCTTTAGCTTTCTCCCAACTGTCACCATCCTCTCACAGTACTTTGACAAAAGACGCTCAGTAGTCACCGCAGTCGCTTCCACAGGAGAATGTTTTGCTGTGTTTGCCTTTGCACCAGGTAGGTGGACAACAGCAGCCTGCAAATCACTGTGGGATAGGGGAAGCCAGTCTTGCTACACTTTTCCCAACAGTGCGATACTTTCACTGTACGCATAATGAAAGGTTATTTGTCCTCTTTTCTCCAGCACATTTTAGGATATATCCTTCTAACCCCTATTTTAGGAATTCAAACCATTTCAGTCTAGTCCATGTTTACATAAATCGAAAGATACATGAGGCTACTCAGTGGTAAGACTTTCTTGAAACATACAAAAGCAATTCTAAAATAATTTAATGACTTTGAGTTGTTCTTATTTCTCTCCTCTTTCAAAAGACCCATATTCATTGTGGATTTAAACTATGTTAATAAAGTCAGTTTTATTATGTGTACATGGGTAATCTCACAGCAAAATTTTTATCTCTGGTTTATTTCCCTAACTAATGTTAATATATGAATGACAAGAAGACTGAAGTAGGAGACAGGTAACCTTGGAGATCCATATTCTTTCTTTCTCTGCCATTTCTTGAGTGGACTATGTTTTGTCCATAGGAGACAGGTATTTAGGAGTGGTGTGACAATGTCAGAAGCATTTCAGATAGTTCTGAACAATGAGTATGTGCATGTAAACATACAGAGAGAAGCAGACAGTCAGAGGCAAGAAATACGTTGTTGTTTTGGCTTTTTGCACTGTACTGGGGATTGAACTGTGACCCTTTTTATTTCAAGACAGTCTCACTGAGTCACTAAATTGCCTAAGCTAGACTCTAACTTGTGATTACCTGTCTCAGCCTCCCAGAGTGCTGGCATTACAAGCCGGGGCCATCACACCCAGCTTGAGAAGATTCTTTAAGATCTTGTGGGACCTGCATTATTCTACTGCAGTGATGGAGCTTTATGCTGTCTGTGACCACATCCTGTGTCCAGCGTCTCCCTCAGGCTGCCTCTGGTCAGCAGCCTGGGCCCCAACTTAATAGCGAGAAGGAGGTCGCTAAGGGCATACCTCAGGGAGAAACTGGAGAGAACTGTGTCATTTAATTCCAGGATACTCACGCGCTTTTAGAGTCTGAGTTCATTTTTTATTTAATTCATTATTCCTAAGGACTGAATGGATGGCTGTAGAATGGTACAGTTTAGAGGCTGACAAATTATTTTTGTAGAAGGCCGGAGAGTAAATACTTCAGGCTTTGTAGATTGTATAGTCTCTGTCACAGCTACTCAGTTCTGCTCTCCCAGCACAAAAGCATCCATAGACTGTGTAAATGAATGCACATGGCTGGGTTTCTGTTCAGCTTTATTAACAAAAACAGGCAGTGGATCAGATTAGGCCTGACGGCCATTGCTCATCAAACCTTGGCCTAAGTCACAAAGTTCACTTCTGTGCCTCTACCTGAAAAAACACACCCTCCAAAGCTCTTCTGGAGATGTGTGTGCAGAAAATGCCTGTTTTATATATAATAATTATTGTGTATGTTTTCTCCTTATTGATTCATAAAATGCACCAAAACCTAGCAGAAAGGATAGTCTGGATTGACAGCATTTATACTGCTGAGTAAATTTTTACAAAAACTATTACTAAATCTCCATTCAGATGTCTTCTGGATATTGACTCCTGGGTCTGGAGTCCAAAACTAACTTTCAGTTTTTTTCTCCACTCCCACCTATTCAAGCCATCACAGCTCTAAAGGAGCAGATCGGCTGGAGATACAGCCTTCTCTTCGTGGGCCTGCTGCAGTTGAACATTGTTGTCTGTGGGGCACTGCTAAGACCAATTATTATCAGAGGACCAGAGCCACCGAAAACAGTCACCCACGAAAACCGAAAAGAAGTGCAATATATGCTTGAAAATGAGAAAACACGAACCTCACTAGACTCCATTGACTCAGGAGTAGAACTAACTACCTCACCAAAAAATGTGCCTAGTCATGCTAACTCGGAGCTGGAGCCCAGGGCTGACCAGCAGCAGGTCTCGGGCAAGACCGGCTCCACGCACAGTGAGAAGAAAGCCCCGCTGCTGGACTTCTCCATTTTGAAAGAGAAGAGTTTTATTTGTTATGCACTGTTTGGTCTCTTTGCCACACTGGGATTCTTTGCACCTTCCCTGTACATCATCCCTCTGGGCATTAGTCTGGGCATTGACCCCGATCGCGCTGCTTTTTTGTTATCTACCATGGCAATTGCTGAAGTGTTTGGAAGAATCGCAGCTGGGTTCATTCTCAACCGAGAGCCCATTCGTAAGATCTACATCGAGCTCATCTGCGTCATCTTGCTGACTGTGTCTCTGTTTGCCTTTACTTTTGCTACAGAATTCTGGGGTCTCATGTCATGTAGCATATTTTTTGGAGTTATGGTTGGAACCATAGGTGGGAGCCACATTCCACTGCTTGCTGAGGATGACGTGGTGGGAATTGAGAAGATGTCCTCCGCAGCTGGCGTCTACGTGTTCATTCAGAGCATAGCAGGGTTGGCAGGACCACCCCTGGCAGGTAATTTAAATGCACAACTTAACAAACCCTGGTCTACATTCCTAGTTTCCTGTTTAAGTCTAATTTTAAAACCTACTTCCACTTTTGCACTTCCACTGCATTTGGGGGCTGCCAAGGATTAGAGGTCACCTGAGCCAACCCTCTTGATTTAAATATGAAGAAACTGAAGCCCACAGAATTTAAGCTGACAGTCATACAGTAACAACTAAGCCAGGATCAGAACCTGTGTCTGCAGGTTCCAGTTGCCCAGGTGTTTTTTTTTTAAGACAAGGTCTCGCTTTGTAGTGTAGGCTGGCCTTGAGCTTGCAGAGATCCTCCTGCCTCAGACTCCGAAGTGTGGGGATTACAGACATGCACCATCATACCTGGCTCCTAGGACTTTTCTATCATTTAACCTGTCTAATGCTAGAGAGGAAACCCATCTGATTTTGGAAAAAATAGAACTAAGGGACTTTTGTAAGTCATTTTCCTTTTTTAGGAAAGGTTTTTGGGAATTGAGCACACAGCAGCATTCTGCAAATACTTAATTGATTTAGTACAGAATATTTCTCTGTTAGAGTAGAACTCTTAACTCATTAAAAGATACCTGAAGTGAACACAAGCAAAACAATACAGCTTTTTCACTACTTAAGAATACTACCTATTATGCTGGGTGCAATGGCACATGCCTGTATTCCCAGCTACTTGGGAGACTGAGGCATAAGAATCACAAGTTTGAGGTCAGCCTGGGCAACTCAGTGAGACCCTGTCTCAAAACACAATTTTAAGAAGGGCTGGAAATGTAGCTCAGTGGTGGGGTTCTTGGCTAGCATGTGAGAGGCCCTGGTTTCAATCTTCAATACCCCCTAAAAGAATATTATCTTTTCCAAGAAATATGCATCAAACTCTCCCATGTTTCAGGTTCTATACTGGGATAGACCATGAAGAACAAGTTAGCAACTTAGTTTTCTCCATAGCTAAGTATACATACTATGTGTTTATTTCCTCCTTCTAGTCTAGCTAAAATTTCTGCCTTCAACATTGTTTCTTGAAGAAAAACAAAATAAGGAAGGCAAAGAAAGGTTCTGAATTGGATGGGAACCTGGGTGAGAGTCCACATGTAGTAATGGTGTTGTTAACAATGCCAATGCTTTCTCCCAGGTCTGCTCGTGGACCAAAGCAAGATATACAGCAGAGCCTTCTACTCCTGTGCGGCTGGCATGACCATGGCTGCCATGTGCCTCGCCTTGGTGAGACCATGTAAACAGGGACTGTGCCAGCATCATCATTCAGGTCCAAAAACCCCAGAGAGGCATCGTGGAAAGGTGTTACAGGACATACCTGAGGACTTTCTGGAGATGGATCTTGGGAAAATTGATCCCAGAGTTCATGTGACTGTAGAGCCAGTATGACACATTTTCATGTAACAGCAGCCACTATGTTGGCTGGAAAAGGGGGCCCCAGGGGCGTGGGGGTCAGAGAGGCTAACCACTCAACTCCGCTTTCAAAGCTGCATTTTAAAGGGAATGTACATGTGAACAGCACTACCAACATCTTTTTTTTTTTTTTTTTGCTATTTTTTTTTCCCTTTTGTTTTTGAAGCCAAAACAGAACTGTATGCAAGTCTGGCTCTATTCAGTAGCAATACAAAGATACATAGAAGAACTCTTTGGATCACATTCCTCTGTTAAAATAGTGACATGAATTAGCAAAGTGGTTTTAAGAGCACATTCACATGGGATAAAGTCCTATCTTAGAGAATGACATCTAGCCCGGGTCAGTGAAATGAAATTGGCTATTCTAAAAACAAAATATCTTGAATCATTGAAAAAATGTATTTTCAGAAATATGAGTAAAGTTTTTTAGAGAATTTGAAAAATACTGAGTTCCCATTAGCAAATTACAGCCTCTGAATCTTCCAAATATTGCATGAGAATGAAGTATATTGTAGTTTAAGACCAACATTTGAATAATAAGCAAAAAACTTAAAAATACAGATAACTTGAACTTCATAAATGTGAAGATTACCACTTCTTTTTATGGCCAGTCATCACCAGAAGTATTTCAATACAGAATTACTAAATTACATTCAAAAATGTGTCTCTTGTTGCTTTTAGTTATTCAGAAATATGTGATTGTAGTGTCCTTAATTTAAAGCGCTATTTATTATTAAGTTATTCTAGGGTAACTGAAGTAATCAGAAGAAATGAAAAGTAATCCGAGACATGGCATTTTTACCTCCTTCTTCCAATCCTTTAAATGCCTCAAAGATACTTCTTATCTGTAGAAGGCCAATTCCTGACGATTCCTCAGTTTGATTAAAGGTAACATGCACTACTTGGGGGGATGGATAATGGATAGCAAATTGCCTTAGCTTTTAAAAAGATAATTTGTTTCATCAGCTAAGTATCCTTGAGGATCTTAGCTGAGCAAAATTATATTTTGTTGAGTTGTTGAAGCATTTCTGATTTTTAAAAAAAGTCTTAACTGTTGAAGTATTTCTGTATTTTATTGGGGGTAGCAAGGACATGTTACCATCACAAGTTTCAAGTTGAAACTCACATCTTTCACAGAACTTGACTTAATTGTTCTGCGTTGCCATAGTTACCAGGTAACTGGTCATTGTTTTGGAGTTACACTACATGTATAATATTTCTCATTTGAGCAGTTTTTCTGTAAAGAGGGTAAGAGGTGGGCTGTTTCCTCACCTATTTTCCTGAATCTCACCTTACAGGTGATGGTCCACACTAGCTGCTCCATCTTTATTCATCTTTACTGTTAATTTATGACAACTCAGGGGGAAAATATAACAAGCCTAGTTCGGTTCCAGGTAAACACAAGCTTGAATATTTCTTTGCACTGAAAGGAAAGTGGCAAGTTCATCACCACCGGCTACATTTTGTATAGCGTTTTATCAGCCATAGAAATAGGACAATCTGTAAAACTCTGGGGAAGGGGGTGGGAGGAAATGACAAAGTGTCTGTCTAAAACAGATGCACCTGAAACAAGGTGGACGGAGCAAATCCTGTCGCTGCTCGAGGAAATACTTGAGCTGTGGCAGCTTTGCGTACTTACACGACTTCAGCACTTTACAACATATTTTGTACTATGAATGTTCAATGCAATTTGATATTTATAACTGATTTCCGAGAGATCTGCTTTAATGTCCATTCTGTTAACTGCATGTGAAAAAAATGTATGCCAATTTCAGTATGTCAATAATCAAGGTTTTAAATGTTTGGAAGAAAATAAAAACAAGATTGCTGATTTGTTCTGTATTAGTGACATTCTGGTACTTCTAGATTTGCAATAAATTTATGGCTTTTTATTTAAAGAGACTGATTCTTGTGCTAAGTTTTTTTTATTGACTTACTGCATTCACTCTTCGATCCAATTAAAGTTATAAAAACAAGTAAATTTATTTTATATAAATTTTAAAATTTTTCTGCAAAACCTGTTAGCTCTACTACAGACACATATAATCTCTCTAAGCGTTATCTATTGAACTTGTCAATAAAAACAGGATGCTATCACATTGAATCCTTCTGTCTTACTTTTTCGTCACTGAGATACCACAGCTCACAAGAGGAAAGGTTTATCTTGGCTCACATTTTATAGAGGTTTAGTCCATGGTTGGTCAGTTCCAAGGCAAGGCGCCATGGCAGCAGGTTCTAAGGTGACAGAGGAACACTCTTCACCTTAGATAGCCACGAAGTGGAGAAACAAGGAAGGAGCCAGGGAGGAAGATAAAGCCTGAGGGCCAATCCCATGACTTAGTCTCCTCTAACCAGACCCCACTGTAACAGCAAGCCAGCTACAGTGCCCCTATAATCTACTCGCCTTCCAAAAGCCCCACCTAGGACTGCATGAGGCTTTGAGGGGATCCCAAGATATAAACCATAGCTGGGGATGTAGCTCAGCGGAAGAGTATATGCTTAGCATGTGTGAGGCCCTGGGTTCAATCCCTAGCACCAAAGAAAAAAAAATCCAAATAAAAAGAAAGAAACCATAAGGCCTTTCTACAAATTATCTAAAGCACCTTAGAAAATAAATAATTTAAGGTATGTATTAAATAATAGATAACAGGAGCGGGAAATAAAAATTGAACAGTATAGTCAAATGAAGGAGAAGAGTTTTGTTTGACTGTACTATACAGCACTGAAATGAGACTGAAAGGGGTGATTGAACTTAATAAGAAGTAACATGAATGAAGTATTACTGTGGTAGCCACACACTAAGCCTATCAAAAGTAGTAAGGACAAAAAGTTAAGACACCATTAGGGTTTGATCTTAAACGTCCCCAAAGGCCCTGTGTTGAAATCTTGGTTGTGACCAAACCTGTGGCCCCACTTGGAAGTGGCGGGACTTTTCAGAGGCATTGGTGTGTGTGCCCTTCAAGGGCACATGGGGACCCCAGCCCCCTTCCCCTCTCTCTCTGCTTCCTGACCACCATGAGACGAGCAATTTTGTTCCACCAAATGCTCCTGGCCACCAGGTTCTGCTTGGTGGCCCAAAGCCACAGGACCAGGTAATCATGGACTGAAACCTCTGAAACCAAGAGCCAAAATTATCTCTCCTCTTTGTAAGTTGTTATCTCAGGTATTTTGTTACCATGAGGGAAATTTAACTAACACAACTATCTACACTCAGTTATAGAATGGTCCTATGCGTCTTCCTAACCTCTAAGTGAACAGCACGGACTCCAGGCCAGGGGTCGGCAAGCTTTTCTATAGAAGTCCAGAAGGTAAATGTTTAAAGTTTTACAAGAACTATGTACATCTAAAATGTACCATTAAAATAAAATAAAATTAAATAAATAAATAAAAGATAACGTTTTACAGATCATGAGGTTTCTGTGGAAACAATTCATCTCTGTAATTACAGGTTAAAAGCAGCCATAGATCATATGTAAATGAACGAGCGTGGTTATGTTTGAATAAAATTTTATTATGGATGCTAAAATTTAAATTGTATAAACACTATCACACATCAAATACTCTTCCGATTTTTTTAATCACATGAAAATGTTAAAGCTATTGTTAGCTTGAATGCTATTTAAAAAATAGGGGGTAGACTACCTTTGGCCTGTGGACCACAGTTGCTGGCCCCTGCTCCACCTATCTATGACACTGGAAAGGGTCGGCACCACAACTCTGAAAACTAACAGTCCAGACCGATATGAAAGGGTAGTTGTGGTCAAAGTCATTCTTAGATTATAGCTGCCAAAGCCAGGAAAGATCAGACAGCTAATAGCATACTTATTTTATTTTTATTTTAGTTGTTATTACTGCAGTACTACATATTGAACCTAGGGCTTCCACACTGAGCTACGCCCCCAACCCTCTTTTCTTTTACTTTCTTACTGTCTGGTTTTTTTTTTTTTTCTTTTGGAAAGTGTGTGACAGAGTATCGCCAAGTTGCCCAGGCTGGGCTTGAATTTGTGATCCTCCTGCCCAGCCTCCCAGAGTGCTGGAATTACAGGTGTGTGCCATCACACCCCGATAATTATTAATAAATTATCTGTTTTTATTTTCTGTGATGAAAGAAATTCTACTTTAAATTATTCGTTGATTTAATAATGTTTCAGGATGAATGTAGACCGTTTCCCTCCCCCAAAGTACAATTATTTCAGTTTTAAGAAGGAGTTAAAGGCTGGGCATGGTGGCGCACACCATGCACACCTGTAATCCCAGCACTAGGAAGGCTGAGGCAAGAAGATCACCACAAATTGGCAGCGCACACCTGTAATCCCAGCACTAGGAAGGCTGAGGCAAGAGGATCACCACAAGTTGGTAGCCGGCCTCAGCTACATAGTGAGTTCAAGACCCTGTCTCAAAAAACAAAAATAAGTAAATAAAATAAAAATGAGTTAAGATAATGAGCCCTCTTAAGACAAATGTATCCTTAATATTTCCAACCCTTTTCACAAAGTTAATAATTTTATATTCCAATAATGTGTAATGTAGCCAGACCTGGTGGTGTACACCTTTAATCCCAGTACTCAAGAGCCTGAGGCAGGAAGACTGCCGCAAGTTCAAGGCCAGCCTGGGATACACAGCAAGACCCTGTCTCAGAAAACAAACAAAAAACCTAATGTAGTTTTTGTTTATTGATTTAATACCTGATGATAAAAACAAAAATGCATCCTCCTCCTCCTCCTCCTCTTTTCTTTTTTTTTTTTTTTGGTGGTACTGGGGATTGACTTCCCACTGAGCTATACCCCCAGCATCTGTTTTGAGACAAGAAAGTCATGAAATTGCCCAAGCTGGGCTCGAACTTTCAATCCTCCTGCTTTAGCTTCCCAGAATGCTGGGATTATAGGCGTGCACCACTATGTTCAGTTGGGAAAAACATTCAGGTTTCGATGATCCAGATTCAAGTCACCTGAAAGTATTTATCACATTTAGATTTCCATACTCCACTTCACATATCCTAAGTCAAAATCATCATGATCCTTATAGCCTCCCAAAGCCAAACACAGGATTCGCTAATAAGGACTGAGAGTTTAGAAGCCGCTGCATTGAAAATTTTAAATAGTATGTGACCGAGGCCTGCAGTGTAGGGCATGGTGCGCTGTTGTGTCCTGGCTTAGGGTGGACTGTGGGTAGGATGGAAGCGACTTTAGAGCAGCGCTTGGAGGACACAATGCAGAATCCGTCCATTGTTGGAGTCCTGTGTACAGATTCACAAGGACTTAATCTGGGTTGCCGTGGAACCCTATCAGATGAGCATGCTGGGGTGATATCTGTTCTGACTGCAAGCAGCTAAACTGACCTCTGACCCGGCTGATATTCCCGTAGTGTGTCTAGAATCAGATAATGGGAACATTATAATCCAGAAACATGACAGCGCCACGTTGGCAGTGCACAAAATGGCCACTTGATGTCTCCTGTCAGTTCTTCAGCACTCTTTCACTGGGACTTACTCCTCCCTGTTAATCATCTTGTAAAACTATTACAGCTCCAGGGGTCTGACCATCCATCTACGCACGTTGGGCATTTTTCTATTTATTTTAGAGTGAGTTGATTTTTAGCCAGCCTATCAGGGTATTAGTAGGAAAGGATCATGTTTTTCGGCAGCAGGTCTGGGTTACTTTGTATACAGAATTTTATGTTCACTAAATCTGTGTAGAGGAAAAAGTTTTTTTTAAATAGTTATGAACATTACTTAAAACAGCCAATTTAAAGACAATTTAGATGTATTACATTCTGAACAACCATTCCTATGAGTACACTTTGCATTGAGAAAAGAGAAGCTGGCCTTGTCTTCAGATTTGTCTCTAATACAGATGCGCGTCCTAAAAGCCGGCAATCGCGTCCCATAGATGGGCCATACACAGAGGCATAAGAAAGGAAACTAGGTCCCCCTGGTGTTCAGTTTTGATAATTACTCTACAGGCACAGGAAAAGGAAAAATGACAAGGGAACGCACACCTTTGCTTTTCACACAAACACTCTTAGACCCAATCAAAATTACCTCAGTGCCTATGACTCCCAGAGAAGAAACTGGACAGTAAGCCAGATGCTCCAGAACACTGATTACTGGGAGAAAGTATAATTGTAGTTTTTAGATCATTTACGCCTTTCCACTAACTCAAGGACACAAGAAGCATGCTGACTACCCTAGCAACCCCTCCTCTAGAATACAACCGGAATTTTAAGAAACTCCTCTGAGCCCAGTGTAGTGGCACACAATGGTTATCCCAGCACTCTGGAAGGCTGAGGCAGGAGGATCCCAAGTCCAAGCCCAGCCTGGGCAACATAGCAACTTGGTGAGATGCTCTCTCTAAATTAAAAAAGAAAAAAAAATTAAGGGCTGGAAATGCAGTTCAGTGTGAAGGCCCTGGGTTCCGTCCCCAGTACAGTGAAACGCCTCCTCTGCACCAAGGCCCATTCATTCTTAGTCCCAAATTTGCCCCTGAGCGCCAGCCTTGAAAATGCCCATGTGCAGTAGGCAGAGGTCAAGTAGGTATCTTCAACACCGAATGTCCTCAGAGGAACTCTGGCTCCTGCTCCTCCAACCCACTCCACCACAAATCCTACCAGCTCTACTTTCTAAAAATACCCACAACCTAAGAGCTTTGGCCCATTCCACCTTACCCTGGTCCAAGCCTGTATCATCTTAACTGGATCATTACAATAATCTTCCAGCCTGTTTGCCTGCTTCCACTCCTGCTACACGCCACTCCTGCCTTTATTTCCCACACAGCGCCACGATAATCCTTTTAAAGCACAAGTCAGACATAAATCCTTAAGGATGGGTTTGAGTGACCTGCCCGATGCTGTTACTTTCCCCTTGCTCCAGCTGCACTGGCTTCCCTGGCTCTTACTGCTCCTTGATTCGTTCTTACTGTCCAAAGGCTTGGGCCTCAGCACTTGAGGTACCGCCTTCCCCTACATGTGGATATGGTGTGACCTTTTAAATTGGTCACTTCCGATGTCACCTGCCTATGGAAGAGAAAAGAAACTATCCTGTTTTGGGGGGGTGGGGGCACTGGGCATCAAACCTGAGGGCACTCTACCACTGAGCTACACCTCCAGCCCTTTTACTTCTTGTTTTGAGGCAAGTTCTTGCTAAATCGCCCCTAGGGAATTTGAACTTTCCATCCTGCCTCAGCCTCCCTGGATGCTGGAATAACAGGTGTGTACCACCACACCCAGCTCCTACTTCTTTACACTGACATTACGTTATACAGGCATTTGTTTGCAGCTTGATTATACGCCTTTCCGTGAGTATATTCAGATGGTAAAAGTTTGTTCACTGCTATTACACCCCCAACGTGTTAGGCAGGGTCTAGCACTAGTAGGTGGTACTACATACATATTAATGAATGTGTGAATGAATGAATGAGTTCATTATTTCTCATCTCCCTTACATGAGAGAAAAAAACAAGGTTTCCATTCACAAATACAGCTGAAAAGACGGCCATTGCTGTAAAGTAGCTCGATGACACTAATGGCTCAGAACCTATGGGCCCAGCATCTAAGCACAGGTCTCCAAGAGCCCGGCACGAGTGTCCTATATGGGTGCATCAGCTGTAAGGATGAAAAACTGATCCATGAACAGAGATTGAGCAAAACAGAGGGAAGAAGTGAACACAGGGGTAAGTATACAAACAAGGGCTGTGAGTTTTAACATATTGCCCAGGCAGATTTCGTTTTACTTTAACCTTTTCCCAGGAGCTCTTTTAAAAATATTTTTATCTGTAATTGACACATAGTGATTGTACATATTTATGGGATAGGGTCTATCACCCCAGTCATGTATCATTTCTTTCTATTGAGAACATTCAAAATCCTCCCACTAGCTATTTGAAATACATGGTCGGCTATTTTTCTGTTTATTTTGCAGTGCTAGAAATCAAACCCAGGCCTCATGCATCAGGGGAAAGCACTCTACCACGGAGCTACATGCCTAACATATCATTGCCATTTTTTCCATGATGCTTTTTTTGAATACCTCAACTGATAGCAAGTACTTTTCTGAATATTATACCTCCCCCTTTTTTTTTTTTTTGTTTTCCTCTTTCCCTCCCCCGCCTCTGTACCTCTCTCTCTCTCTCTTTTTGGTTCTAATGCAGAAGTATACAGACTAATTTCTCTTACTTTGAGCAACCCCAGATGGCCCCACTTGAATAGAAAAGAAGTTGAAAGTTTAATCTTATAATCTCTTTTATAAACAATATAAAAAAATGATTCGGCTTCCAACTGGTGTAATTCTATGAGGTCATGTAATAGTGAAAACAATGCAGAACTCAACATGAGGAAAACTGGGATCGGATCTCACACTGGCCAGAGGTTTAACTACATACAAGCTTAGTTAGCCGTGCTTGTTAGCAAATCTGCAAAATGAACTAAACTATTTCCGTACTATTATCACTTTACAACTCTGCTTTCCCAACATGAAAACGCATCCATCTAAAAGAAATAGCTGGCCCTTGCCAGTGAGGTGGAAGGTAAAAAACAATCTGTGACAGAGAACGGCGTGATTGGAAGCCCAATCGACATCGACTCCAGAGGCCTTTATGGCGCGCTGCCTAAAGCCCTGCACGGCCCTTTTCTTGGACATGCCTCTCTCCTATGGGCTCAATTTCACGGGTGCATCCTTCTGAGTAGACTAGGCACTGGCAGTAATCTAGAGCTGCACTCTCCAACCCACAAGTCACAAGCCACATGGTCAGCCCAAAGACAGATGTGCTGTGTGAAATACACACCAGACTTTGAAGAGTCGCTATTAAAATTTAATATAAATTATTTCAATATTTATACTGACTACAGGCTGAAGTAATATTTTGGGTGCATTCTGTGAAATGAAATATGTGCGTGAAATTAATTCCATCTGCTTTCTGCATTTGCCAATGCGGCTACCAGAAAAGTTAAAATTTTCATTTGTGGCTTGTATTAGACGTCTATTGGACGGTGCTGCTATAGATACCAGAATCTAAAAAGTAACTAAGATTCAAACTTCTAAATGAAGCACTTCATAAATGCTGCACGGAGAACTGGTTGCACTCACACTGCTCTGAGGCCAGCGCCGTCCTGTTTTCAAGGCCAGGCCGGAGCGCGCACCAGGGTGCAGCCCACGCCGCTCCGAGGCTGGCCAGCGCGGGCGGCTGCGGCGGGGAGGCTGCGCTCGGTCCGACGCTGGGCCAGGCCCAGCCGCCGACTCCACACTTCTGAGCCCGCCGGGGAAGTCCCCGGGCGGAAACAGGTGGCGCGCCGGCCGCTGGCAGCTGCCGCTCGGGCAAGCTGCACCGGGGCAGCGACGCGCTTCCTGCCCGGAAAGGCCCGAGCGCAAGACCAGCTATAGCCGTCCCGCAGCTGCCTGCTCGGATTTCACATTCGCTCCCGCGGAGGAAGCAGCCCGCCCGCCCGTTCCCCGAAGGGCGCGAAATTGAAAGGTGCTCCCGTCGGGGGAATTTACGCTTCGGAAAGCAGGCCGAGAAGACGACAGCCCTCGCCCAATCCTTCGGTTTAACCCTCTCCATTAAGTTCCTGTGGACCGAAACGTCAACCTTCCTCCTTCCCTTGACTGGAGAGATAATAGGAATTCCGGTGACGACGAGGAAAGGGACCTATGACATAAAAGAATAGTATTTCAAATGTATTTATTTCTAAGATAACATGTGGACACTGGACAGTTATTCTCTTGACCAGTTCAACATTTCATTCATTCACAGGCACAATTTGCTTGGATTTCTGGTCAGTGGAAATAATTTTGTAAAACTAAGGGTTTCGCTACAGCACATAAAATTTAATTGCAGTAGACAAATTACATTTTTTAACTTAACCCTAAGAAATTGTTCAAAACTATATACAAGACAGTTACTGAAAATGGCAAAGTAAATGCTCCTTATATAAAGTTTACTACACGAGCACTTGTTACATGTTTAGTCGTTTTTAAGAAGAATGATTTGTTTCAATAGCTCCTGTTCTTGACTTCAGTATAGAGTACAAAAATAACTTTTTATCTTTCCAAATAACTGTAACTCTGATCTAATGACCTAGGTATGGGTGAGTTCTCCTAGGTTTGTGACTAAGGCTTACTTACTGAACTAAAACTGTACTTACCACATAGGAAAATGAAAGAAAATGAAAAAAAAAATGGACGCAATTTAAAAACACATTATTCATGGAGAAAATAAAACTCATAAACAGAATCCATAATATCCCATGCTCCATTTCCTTTCAGTACTAAATGATCAAATAGTCTCTAATTTTAGTAGCAAATCATCATTTTCTAAAGTGATTTAAGGGATTTAACAAGAAAATGAATCTAAAGGAAACCACTGAGTCAATTACAAAATGTGCTTTCAATCATACTACATAAAACATGATCAAAGAGTTTAGGTTTCAAAATACAAAAAAAAAAATTACTTTTATGTCTTAGCATGAAGATGGGAAAGTGGGAAATTCTGTCACCCACTGGTACCCAGCAAAATGACATGCTGTAATGCCCACATTTCCAGGATCTATTTCTCTAACAGAGGTGGTCTGTCAACTCTGGGGTTTTCAGCCTGTTTGCCACCACACCCATGGGGATGTCATAGCCTGCCAGGCTGTGATGGGCATACTTGGCATCCTGATGAATAAACCCTTTACACTCTCTCCAAACATTTCACAATGCACGAAAATGAAAAAGCATTATAGAAATAAGCCTGAAACCTGCTGTAAGCCTGCAGAACACATGCGACCTTCACAAACATAAATGCCACTCAACTTATTTGTGAGACTCCTCACGAAGGACTCATCAGTAGTAGGTGAGGATTGCAATATGACACCCACCACCGAAGGTTGGTGAAGGTAAGCCACTGTTTTCTCTTATCCTTGAAGGTAGATCACCATTTTAAGCTGCTGAACATGCTGTCGTTTCATTCAGGGTTAAGGCGATAAACAGCAAGGAAAACTAAGATGTAAGGGATGCCAGAAAGCAGGCAAAGCACACAGGAAAGGAAGGATGCAGATGGCAAAGATACGAGCCCATGCAAGTTCACAGATGAGACACGGTCGGCCTTCGCAAGGGATAGCATCGCTTCTAAAAACAAAAGAATCCCTGGAAAATTGTGCTGACCAGCACAGGAGGCTGCCGCGGGGCTGGTTCAACCCTTGGGACAGAAATAGCAATTTCTGAAGTATTCATTTACTTAATAGTTACTGCTAGTCCTACCTCTCTTGTAAGACAAGCATATTTGAAGAATGGAAATGATGCACTTACTACCACTGCTAATAAGATGGACAAAGGAGTTCATGGAGTAATTACTCAAAAACTAATCTTTTAGTTTAGGTGCTTCAAAGATACTATTCTGCTACTTAGACACGGTACAGAATCAGTAAGCGGTTTATTCCATTAAAGTACTCCACTCAATGAAAGCATAATGTCCAAGTACTTATTTTAATTATTCCTATCTGAAGGTCTTTATTTTTGGAGAACAGCGAGGCATTTTATTATCCACTCTTTCCATTCTTTAAAGGCTTCCACGGGTTTCGGCAAATACACGTTATTCTCATGACTATGTTTTGGAGTTGCTCTTGGTGTGTCAGCAGATTCATCATCAATCCACCTCACCAGCGCCTTGAAAGACAGAAAAGATGCATTTAAAATTTTTAAGATACTTATTTTAGTTGGGCATGATGGCCCATGCCTGTAATCCCAGCATGCAGGAGGCTGAGGCAGTAGGATAGCTGCGAGTTCAAGGCCAGACTGGGCTACATAGTGAGTCAAGGTCAGCCCAAACTACATGGCAAAACCCTGTCTCCAAAAAAAAAAGAGGAAAAAAAAAAAAAAAACATATCTTAGCAAATCCCAGCAAGAGTCACAGGCAAAAGAACACTGGTGCCTAGATTGAGTTACCTAAATCTGTGATTTGTATCACCCCTGAGAATGGTGCATTTGATTAAAATGGCTATGAAAGCAAAACATATTTATGATATAATGGGTAAAATAGCATATACCAAAAAAACACAAAATATAATTGCAAATCATGCTTAAAAGTATGCATAGGAATAAAACTAAAAATATACCATTTCTCACACTGCTTATTTTAAGGTGGCAGGATAAGAGTAACTTTCTTTTTTGCAACTAGCTAAGTATTCCACAACGCATTTGGTTATGCTGTTAATTCACTGTGCATGTGTATACACATGTAACTGTATACAAGGCCTGGGCAGACACATGTGTGTGATGACGTGAATGCAGACACTGATGTGTAGTACCCTGGATGCATGGTCATACCCAAGAGTAACCACCTGAATGCATATGATCTGTATGGGGACCTGTGGGGGCGTATGTGGGCAAACACACTCAAGCACATTGAGATCAGGTACTTTCCCCTTTCTTCCTTAAAGAATAATATCCTTTCCACCTAACTTACTTCATACCTCCCCCTCCATTACATATTTGGGAAGCTCAACCACATCCACACATTTATATGGCTTTAAAAAATGAACTCTGCCACACAGATCAATATGTATTTTGGTCTGCAAAGTCAAGCTTTCTTGCCCTAAATGGAATGAAAAGAAAGTTCTTTCACCATTTCTCATTGAACTGCAACATGGTCACAGGGATGCTGAAGTTTCAAGGTTATTTCTTTGCATGTTGTTTTTCTAACCACAGCTTCCTGCTTATCTTTACACTAATTTCCTCTGATAAATTATAGCTGTACAGAAGGACCTGGCAGAAAATGTCAGTTTGCTATTTAGACAACCACTTCCCTCCTCTTTGCCCTGCCCCAACACTTACCTTGTATCTTTCTACAATACTGAAGCCAATAGCGCACTGTAACTTGCGTAAACAGATAGGGCAAAGGTTTAGAGGGCGCCGGTCAGCTTCTTCCAAGTGGTTGGAGCCTTGCATTAGGCATGCCAGCCACTGGCAGTGTCGCAGTCCAAATATATGACCAATCTCATGGGTTAAAGTCTGTAAGACATTTAAGGTGCAGTTTTATAGCACCATCACCAACAAGTTACACATCACTTCTCTGTCTTACTTGCCCAAGAAAAGAGATTTACAGGCACCAACTCCCTAACCATCACCCCCCAAACTTCACTCTTCCTAGATCTTCAAAGATGTAGTAGGCCTTCATTTCTCTGATATCCTAATACTTTCCTTAATTAATTCCCCTGGACCAGAGTTTCTCATCCTCCATACCACTAACACGTCAGATGGTTAATTCTGTGTGGGGAGTTGTCCCAGACACTGTAGGATGTGGATAGCATCCCTGGCCTCTATCACTTTCCCCAGACACACCGATTCAGCAGGACCAGAAAGAGGAGGCTTGATCTGCACGCTAATGGGGGGGGGGGTCTTTGGAACATACTCTGAAAACATAGTTCTAAGAGATTTTACTTCTCAAACACCAACAAATAGTCCTGGGGAAAGCAGGACTTCTCTAGCCAAAAGAAAACTGTTTCTGGCTATGAAGCCAGATGAAAATGGGGAGATGGGCTTTCCAAAGAGTAGGGGTGGCGATATGTCAGGAACTGTCATATAATTACAGCTCAGGATAGCTGGAGCCCAAAGAAGAAAGCCCTTTGTCACCGAGACACCAGAGAACAGAGGCCAGAATCCTCAGGAAGCCAGCTGTACTTACGAATGGCAGCATGAATGAAGTTGTTACCTTTTCACACCAGAATTCAGGAATTCAACTAACAGTGAGGGCAAAGATATAGTAAAGGGCTACGAATACTAGCAGGACAAAAGTCTCACACCAATGTTGTAAATTTCAACATTAAGGCATCCAATTAAAGTGTTTTTTATTGATTATTTCCCTCAAGCAATATGCACCAAAAGTATGCAAATGATACAAATTCATTTATAATATTACTTTAAGGACCAATGAAGTATGATTTAGGAAATTACAGGATTTTTTACTCACCTTACAGGATCGTAGTAGTAAAACACTAGTGATTTCAGGAATATAATAGTTATCAAAAATGGAATAGTCACTGGAAGATTTTTTGTGGAGCTTCTTCACTTTGCCTTCATAGTGTGAGGTATAGAAATCCCTGCCATACCTGGCGAAGCTGAATATCCCCACACCTACAAAAAAAGAGGACCCACAAGCACAGAGTGAGGGTAAGATGCCTTAGAAAAGACCAAAAGAGAGCATGTGCTCTCAAAAGAGGTCAGTGCCTGCCTCTCTGTAGTACTGAGTTCAGTCTAACACACTTCAGATTTGCCAACATAAAGGAAGAATTTTGCCTCTGATTTCCCAGTCAAAATCTTGACATGCTATCCAGTGTGCCCTGGCCTACAAACCTCAATTGACTTAAGGTCAAATTCTAGGGAAATTAGAAGTTTCAGAGGATTTCTTCTCTCAAAGAAGTCTTTTTTCTCAAAGAATAGTCCAAATCGAGTACTCCTAAAAGGAACCGTGAAAAATAATCACATGAACAAGAGGCAGTCATGATTTTACTCTTTTCAAATACAACTAACAGATCCATGTCAGTAAGGGTTGCTGGTCTTTCCTCCTACCCTGCCCACCCAGATGTTTGGGACTCCTAGTGTGGACCATGACTTTAGATAGAATAACCTCTCCTCCTCCCCCGCCCCACTCCGCTCACTTTTTAAAGCTGTCAAATGACCAGAATAAACACCCATGTCACTGACTTCCTGTGTTACATTTAGACTTCTATCTACAGTCTGTGCATGCAAAGAGTTCAATACATAACTCATTCTATAGGGGACTGCTTTATAACTCGACTTGTTTACACCATCACTTTATTTATGCCTCTCAGTTGTTACCGTAATAATGATTATTTTTTCCCACACCAGGGCTCAAACCTAGGGCCGCATGCATGCTACACAAGTACTTTACCACTGAACTACATCCCAGCCCTAAAATATTTTTTTAATAAGGAAATAAATCCATAGTAAGTTGATCCAAACCAACTCTATTAACAAAGAAAGTTCTTCATCTCATAGTCAGAAAGTATACACTGATATTTGAAATTTAGGGAAAGACCGCATTCTGGAAGTTAAGAAAATGAATCTAATCACGTATCAAAAGTGACCACTGGTCAAACAAGTGTGAGCCTACTTTATATAATAATTCCTTTAGCAGGAATATTTCTATTTCCTACAAACAGAAGATTATTTTCTTTAGTAATAAATGTTTCTCAATATGAAAATTTCTCCAATCTTCAAACTTGGAGAAAACAAGGTATTTGTGGTATGATACTGTCTTGCAGTACAGCAGATCAATCCTGCTACCTTACATTTTGTCTTAGCACACGCAATATTTAACTTACCCCCCAAAAAGGGGGTTAAAATAAAAAATAAGACAGAATGTTTTCTGATCTCTTCAAACGTATAAGATAAATTAGCTAGCAGTATCTAGAACAAATTGTTTTCAAGTTCTTTTTAATGTTTCCATCTCTAATGGGTTAACAATAAAGGGGAGCTTCTGATCAAAAGCTAGTCCACCTCTCAAAAATCAGCAAGGCAGTTAGTGAACCAAGTCTCTAAAGAGAGCATGTTGGTAAGGTCATGGTTTGGGAACCTTACCAATATAAGGAACCTCATGTGACTGAAGAATTGAGGATAAAGGAGTAGGTGAGAAAATAAAAGGCACTATCACCCTCAGCATCCACCTCCAGTGGAAAGAAACATGTGTCAGAGAAAGCCCTCTTCCAGTCACTAAGGCCCTGCACCCCTGCGCCCTGCGCCTCACACAGAATCCAGACAGATGATGAACTCTCAGTTTAGTTCCTGGCACTTACTTCCCACCTCTAGACTAATAAGCATTGCCTTAGTTCACTTTCTCTTCCCTTTCAGCCTGCCTTAGATCCTGGAGGATTATGTGAAAGAAAGAGCAAAAATGAAGGATTGGGAAGAAGAGGAGGAAAGAGATAACAAAAAGAAGGAAAAAGAAATAGGTAAAACATGACTTGTTTCCAGATCCTGTCCCATCCCCCGAATGAACAAGAACAGTTCCTAAGGAGCTGAAGCTTATTATATCTCAAAAGCTGAACTTGATTTTTTAGGGAAAAAATGTCATAACAGAGGATGAAAAAAAAGCATATACTTATTTATCAGTCTATGCTACCCTGTCTATGCAAATGACTTTGAAAAGTCAAGAGATGAAGAACAAACAGCAAGATTTCACATATTAATGGTATTACTGTGGTTCAAATATCCTTAATTTGTTTAATTCACCTTGCTACTGAATAGCATTTACCAGCCACTGTACTGAATGACTATATATGTACCAGGCATTTTATATACTGTTTCAGGCATCGCTATGTAAACTACCTCCAAAGGACTCTGTGAAATACGTATTATTATTACCTCAAGATCACCTCAGTAGTAAGTGACCTACTGGGAAGGAACCCAGACCATCAGAGCCTCAACAAACATCACATTTCCTAACAGCTTGAATGACACCTCACTGAAAGCACTATTCAGTTTTAAATATCAAAACTAGTAGTGGTTGAAATTCTTTTCAACTCAACATCTGCGAATATTTAACTTGAGGAAGTTTTCACCCACTTCTACCAATGTCAAGAAGAAATACCATCTGTCAGAGAGGCCTGTCCGAAGACAAAATTCCATGAGTCTCTGGGATAAAGATCGATCATTGTTATCCCCACGACACAGAAGGCATCTTCAGGTTTCTTCTTTTTTAAGAAATTTAAGATATGCCCTATTTAAAAAGAAGAGTATGTACTTGTATAAATATGCATATATGCATACACACATAATATATATTTCTTTCACTTAAATCAAAATTGTAAAGTTGCTTAACTCACCTGCATGAATTTGTAGATTTTGTGTGTGATCATTGACTCTAAAGGAACACCTGGTTGCAGAAACAGAAACTGGTTCTAGAAGTTTTACTGTCAGGCCATAGAAAAATGCTTCACAGTAGCCCTTGAGCCATCTAATATATTCTTCACTGATAACTCTAGTGTTTCCTAGAGCTCCTATAACAGGGGGGAAAATTTAAAGACAGACTTTAAAACGAATAAAACATTCAGTATTAGCCAGGGATGACACTGCACACCTGTAATCCCAGCACTCCAGAGGCTGAGTCAGGAGGATCTGGAGTTCCAGGCCTGCCTGGGCTACATAGGGAGTTCAAGGCAAGTCTAGACTACATAGTGAGACCCCATCTCAAAAAACAAAAAGTCGGGCTTTACTTCAGTCTGTATTTTATATATTTGGAATTAGAAACAAAACCAACCCTAAATTTTCCATATATCGATATACCTTAATCAGTCATGGATGACAATATGAATTAAAAAGAAAGAAAATGTTCACTTTTAAGTCAGGTTGGCTACAAAACTTCCACACTACAATGAATGTAAAAAAAATGATCATAAATGGTAGCCCTCTAGCCTGACAAACACAAGGCCCTGGGGGTTGATCCTCAGGACTAATAAAAAGATCATAAAAACTGCCCACTTAATACAGATAATAGCCCAAACCATGCCTAACAACAGCACCACTGCAAACCAAACCCAAACCATCCTATTACAGATATATACCAATGGACTGTATATAAATACTGCGTCTCTCTGGAGAGGGTGTCCTTCGGTAGGGATCACTGAAAAACTTTTCAAAGTCCTGGGGTGCCTCAGGGTGGGAAGTGATCCAATCTGACTGGGAATGCAAGGTAATGGGTCCGAAGAGATCACTGGCTGGCTGAAAGGCTTCATTCATTAAACGCTGCTCCCCAGCATCTAATTTCTCATACTGTGATACAAGCTTTGGGTTCTTTGAGATGAGAGCTGTTTTGAGTGTCTGCTCTGAGTGCCGTACTATTTGCATCTGCAAAACAATGAGAGACAAGAGTAGCCTGATATAAAATACACAGCCGCACTGCAGACTTTAAACTATCCTCCACATACATGTATCTCTAGTTCCTTCTAGAATTGGAATGACTGATCATTAATAGCCTAGAGTGGTCACGCTTACAATGGCTTCCCTACTTCCAATCAATTTCTTGGGGAAAGGATCTAAGAAATTGAAAAGAAAATCATTAAATCCATCCTTCCATCTCATATGGGATCTGTTCCCATTATAAAAGCTAGTGGTGACCCTAAGACTACGCATGACCTGATTTACAATTTTCTTCTGTCATTGGGTAAGATTAATGATGAGTTGAGTCATTAGGGCCACATGAAAAATGCTCATCCTTTCCAATGTGACTCAAGGATATTTGGTGTTCAACGAAAACAGAACTAAAGTATGTGCCTACTTCTGTAATTTAACTGCAGGCTCACAAGATAAATTCCAGCCACTGAAGTTGATCATCTTAGAGTCATGTCTCATCGGGGAAACATCACACAACTAACATCACACGACTAATCAAAAGTCAGGACTCACAATGACAGGTCCTTTCCATTCACAGCAGGTTCCTATGTAGAGCTTTCATCCTCCCGTTGATTGGGTCAAACAGATGTTCCATCACGAGGCTTTTTGAGTTAGAAAGGGAAAAAAATGAACATCTCTGGATCCTATCATATTTTCTAATTATCTAGTTTTTTTTAGTTTAACGACAGGCAACTGAAGGGAAAATTTCAGCTAATGGCAGTTCTTGTTAAATCTCTGAATTCTGGGGTTCAATAGGTAGCAGAAAATTCCTGATCAAAGGCCTCTAGAGCCGAAATTCTGAGTGAGCAGAGGATCATCATCACTACCACACATTTGGACTGAAATGTGACTTCTACTGGGCGAAACACAAAGCAAGATGTGCCTTCCTGTACTCTACCTACCTTTACAGGAGGGCTCCCATGGACGTTTTTACCTTACAAGGACAGTCATGTTCAGGAAAGTGTTGTTGAGGGTGCCTTCACTCTAATGCAAAAAAGGCAGTGTGAAACATCAGGAGGACACCTCCAGCCGCCTAGGCCTACCCTGGGTGGAGATGCCGAACAGGGGGAAGGGAGGCGGGGGAGGCAGTACAGATAGGGTCACTGCAGTGGGCTGAAAGCCAGGGATGCTTCCTTCCTAACAACGTCGCTTCCACGGTAAATTACTGCCAGTCATCCTGCTGGTTACCCATAACAACCCGCACTTCAGGCTCGGCCCGGCGCAGGCGCGACCCCGGTCCCCGCTGGGGTGTGGTGTGGGGCCTCCCTGGGGACTCTCGGTTCGCTTTTTCTCCCCGGGGTGCCTCTTAAGGACAGGCCCGGCTCCCCGGAGACACCCGCCCCCGGAGACACCCGCCCCCGCAGACCTCACTGCTTCCGCCGTGGCCGCCCCTCCCCCTCCCACTTCCGCATCCCTCCCCGCCGACCGCGACCGCCCTGGGCCTCTCCGACCGAGGTACCCTGCCGAGGGGCCCCCGGCCGCGTGCAGACGGCGCCCCGCTCCACCTTCAGCCCTGCGGGCCTCCAGGCCACCCGCCAGACACCCTCGGCCTCCCCTGCGCGCGTGCGCACCGGGCCCTGCGCGACCACGCCCATCGCACGCGCCCTTGTGCTCTGGCCCCGCCCATTCGTACGTCACGCCCCGTGGCGCGAGGCGGCCCCCAGAGGCGTAGCGGGCCCCTTGGTCTGGCGACCGTGACTCTCGGCAGTCGGCTCAGAGCGCAGCCCGACCGCCCCCGGCGCGCAGTTCGGGCCCGCGGCCGCTTATTTCCCGCCCGTCCTCGCTGCGGCGGCGCGGCCTGGTTCCCCCTGGGCCCCGTCGGGATTGCCTGTCGGCGGTTGCTCAGTAGACCGCGGGTTTGAGAAGCGCCCCGGGCGTGAGTGATTTAACCACTCAGTTCCAAAATAAGTCACCGTGGCCGCGGGTTGACGCAGAGCCCGGGCCGCCACCCCCTGGACTTTCCCTGCTCCGTCTGGTTTGGCGACGGCTGAGGCCCCGCGTGCTGCGCAGGCTGGAGTACGGGCCCGAGGTCGGCGGTGCAGGAAGGAGAGCGTGGGCCCAGCCGGCTCGCGGCCCCGGGGCCTACGGTGGGCCCCCAACCCCGTGGGAGATAGAGGACGGCGCTCTGAGCCCCGGAGCCTTGACTCCCGCGTGCACCTGCGCGTGGGCGGGCGGGATAATGCGGTCCAGTTACCGATAGCTACCCAGTGAGCAACCTCTCTCCCTCTGTGGTTAGGGACCTCCGCGCGGCCTGCAGTGAAGCCCACACCCCACACCTCCCTACCCTTCTTCCTGTCTAGCCCCTTTGTTCTCCCGCAGGAACGTCCCACTACCACCACTTTTGTCTTAGTAGTTGCCTACAAAGGAACCCTGAAGAAGTCCTATCTCGTTATAAACCTGTTTCCCCAAATCCACCTTTCCCACTGGTTTTCTCCCAAGGGACACCCAACTTTATTCCCTGGACCCCTTCTTCCTTCTCAAACTTCCCTCTGACACACTCCTAAGCTCCTGTTTGCGTTTTTCTAACTGTTCACATTTCTAAGGCACTGCAGATTCTGATTTCTTAGAAGTGAATGGCTATCTTCGTGGTCCAGGACTGGAATGGGAGACATCAGAATGAATTCACATTTTAATTCTCCTGTGTACACTCTGAAATATTTAGGATTAAAGGGGCATCATGTCTATAATTTGCTCTCAAGTGGCTTAGGAAAAAAACTTGGAGAGAGACAGATAAACATGATAAAGCAAGTAGGTAAAAGGTTAACAATTGGGGAATCTGGCTTGAGATCACATGGCGATTCTTTATTCTTGCCACTTTTCTGTAAGCTTCAAATTATTTTAAACAATTTTGCCAACTTGGTAGATAAGAAAAAAATAATGTACTAGAGTGGTCTAGCCTTCCCTTCTATATTTGTGACTCCCTTTGCCAATAATGGCTCCTATTACACTTTCTTTCTTCTACACGATAATATGTATATCGATATGTATATATGCTATGTATATCGGATAATATAGAGAGGTACACATATACGTAATATGTATATGTGTATATCTATATGATAATATGTACTGAAAGTAATTTCAGAATTGCTAATCCATGCAACTGCAGGCAAATAATCCTGCCAATTAGCATTCAGTAATTATGGTTCTTTATAGTCAGAAAACATATACTAAAATACTCTTTGAATTTCTTGAGTGAGTTCTTCCCCCACCTCTAACTGTTATTAATATGAAATATATTCAGATTCCTTTGTTTGAAATTTTAAGGATTTTCCTCCAACCTTGTTGGTCTTTTTTTATTGTGTGGTACTTGAACATGATTATTAAAAAGTGAGATTTGATGAGTTTCCAATGATGGTAGACAGTCCTGGCAGAAGCATGTGTAAACTGAGTTTTTCAGGTGAACAGTCTTGGCATTGAGTGAACATATTTATACTGATTGACATAAGAGATCTTACAGATTTATGATCAAGGAAAAATCAGCAAAATATTTATAGTTATGAATGAAACAATAAAAACGTTCAGCTACGGGAGACTGGAGAAAGCATAAATTATACATTGTAAACCATAAATTATACCTACTCATATACTGGAATACAAAGTACCCAATTCAAATCATTTTTCAAAGGCAATAGTGACTTGGAAAAGTAAATGCTAAGGGGAAATAAAGTGAGACACAGAGATATTTATATGGTGTGATCGTGTTTAGTTTTATTTTTATTTTATTTTAATTTAATGGTATATTTTAGATGTACATAGTGATAACATTCATCATAGGGGATTTGTACCTGTACATGATTGTGTTTGATTTTAAAAAGATGTGCCAACAAATAATAATAGTCTTTACCTCTGGGTGATGAGATTTGGGGTGGTCTTGATTTCTCTTTCTCTCTCTGTTAATTTGTTCATTTGCATTTTCTGAATGTCCTATAATAAATATATATTATTGTATTTTTACAGTTTAAAAGGAATTTGTCCAAAAAGCTAGTACTATATTTAGACATTACTAAATATATTAACAACCCCTGGGTGTAGCAGCTTCTCCATGCTTTGTAGGTGGTTTCCTACTTCCATCTTCCTCCCCTTTCACGTGTTTCCCAATCCATTTTCCCTGCAGCCTCTGAATTTTACTCACTCTGACAGTCCACTAATCAGAAATTCATTTAGAGGAACAACCAAACAGTCATAATTCTTCCAAGTGCATTGATTTTAATTAAAAACATTGCATTTGAAAATATTCCAAGAACATGTTTTTAAAAGCAAAAAATGTTAAAAGGATGAAGTGTAAAGGGCTGGGGATTTAGCTCAGTGATTAGAGTGCTTGCCTTGCAAGCACAAGGGCCTGAGTTCGATCCCCGGCACCACCAAAAAAAAAAAAAAAAAAAAAAAAAAAAGGATGAGGTGTAGTGTGGCATGCTTGTAATATCAGCACTCAAGGGCTGGGGATTTAGTTCAGTGGTTAGAGTGCTTGCCTAGCAAGTGCAATGCCTTGAGTTCGATCCCCAGCACAAAAAAAAAAAAAAGCCCTCAAGAGTCTGGAGGATCTGGAGTTCAAGGCCAGTGTGGGCTACACAGCAAGACCTTATGTCAGTACCCCCCCGCAACTTTTTATAGGTGACTGCTCCCAGCTCCTTGGCTATTTCTTGGCTATTTATCCTCATATTTCTAAATGTATATAGTGGTTTATTGGTCTAATTTTAGCTAGTATGTATGGATTTGTTGTGATGATAGACTGAGACTTAACTCTCATAATACTTTCCACTTCCTGTTCCTCTCAGCTGAACAGTTGTGTCATAATTTTGGTTGAATCTATAGTCAGTACTTATATTATGTTATTGTGCAAACACTGGTCACTGCAGAACCAAGTATGTACTATAGTCTTGCTTTCTTGCTTGTATAACTATTTTTGCCTGGAGTTAATACTTATGTCACTTCTGCTGGGTGTTGTGGTGCACGCCTGTAGTTCCAGCACTCAGGAGGCTGAGGCAGGAGGATCACCCTGAATTTGAGGGCTGCCTGGGCTACATAGTGAGTTCCAGGCCAATCTGAGCTACATAGTGAGACCCTGTCTCAATAATAATAATGATAATAGTAACAACCTCATTTCTGTTATTTGGTTCCTTTTTAGAATTATGTAATATTCACTTGCCTAGTTTTACGTTATCTCCTCTCTGATTCTTTACTTTTTTTTTTTTGGATTGCTTCGCCATCTCGGTTACACAGGTGTTGATGTTTTCTGTGTACCCCAAATAACCCAAGCGCAGTGTTTGTGTTTCTTCTCTGAGAAACTCCCTGTCCTGTTCCAGTCTAAGCTGTCATCTGAAGACCTGCTGCACAGCTGTCGCCCTGGCCTGCAGTCTCACTCCTCTGCTCTGTTGGTTCCCCTCTTTCTTACATTCACAAATTCTGTGTCTTCCCCTCTCTTGGCTTATTCCTTTGGCTTCATTAGCGTGCCCCTCAGAAACTTATGGAATGAAGGTACACGGGAGTGTTTTGAGATCTTGTGCATCTGAAAATCCTGCCCTCATACTTTACTAAGACTTTACCTGGGTTTGTATGGGATTCTAGGTTGGAAATCATTTCCACCTCAGAACTGTGAAGGACTGTCTCCAGCCTCTTCTGATGTCCAGTGCTGTTGAGATATATATGACTGCAATACTGGCTTCTAGTCCTGTGTATGTCACCTGTTATTTTGGAAAGATCTCAGGATCTCCCCTTCATCCTTAAAGTTTTGAAGTTTTAAAAGGACATACCCTTGTCTAAGCCCTCATTTTTTTGCTCACTTAGTGGGCCCTTCAATCTTGAGACTTTTTATTCCATTCTGAGAGATTTTCAGGTAGTATTCCTTCGATCATTACTTTCCCTCCTTTTTTGCTGGATGTTAGACTTCCACAATGAATCCTCTCATTTTCTTATCTTTTTCTTTCAGATATTTCCCCCTATCTTTTTGTACTACTTTCTGAAGTTTTTGTCAACTGTTCTCTATCCTTTCTTTAAATATTTATTTTTAAATATTCTAGTTTTTTAATATTCTAGTTTTTAAAGGACAAAAGCCCTTTCTTGTTATGACTGTTTATTTTGCACCCTGAATGTTTGTGTCCTCCTGAAAATTTATGTTGAAACTTAATCCCCAATGTGATGGCCTTAGAAAGTGGCCCTCTGAGAGGTGACTTGGCCATGACCTGGGTTCAATCCCCAGTAGCACTACCATGAAAAAAAAAAAGGAAGAGAGACCCAAGAGAGCTAACTCACTCATCCTTTCTAATAGAGAGAAAGCATCATCTGTGAGCCAGCAAGCAGGCCCTGAGCAGACACAGTCTGCTAACACCCTGGTCTTGGCCTCCACCACCTCCAGAACTGTGAGAGCTGTAACAAATTTCACTTGTGCATACGCTGCTCATCTGCCTGTGGCATTTGTCAGAGCAGCCTGAACAGACTAGGACATACCCTTTTTCACTTCCAGGACTAAATGTCTTCACTTACCTCTTTGGATACTCCCTTTGAAGTGCTTTTTATTTTTCCTGTTTCAGTTCTGATCTTTTTCTTTCACTGTGGAACTTCCCACAAACATCTGGTGATCTTTGGCTGTCTGTTAAGATTTCTTCAGGAGGCACCAAGAGCTGGTAGAGGATTCTGTGTGCCCGAATGCAGCTCCCCCCTCCCCCGCCCGGGCTTCTGCAAGGTGAGCTGGCAGAGGGCCAGCTTGTTCACTTGTGGGAGCTCTCTGCAGAGTCTGAATCTGGGGCTCCCTTCTCTGCGACAATCCTGCTTTCCCTAACTGACTACCAGTGTTTTGGAAGCAGGGTGCATTTAGAAGTCCAAGAGCCGCAAGAGTCGGAATGTCCGACCCCCTGTTTCTCATCCTTATGCTGCCACAGGATTCCCAAACGTCACAACTAACTCGTTTTCACATGAGACTACATTAAGTGGGTTGAGAGGTTCCAGTTATTCAACCTTTGGTATGAATTTATACTTGCTTGGTTTGTTTTTCCTCTAGCCTGTAGCTCTTATCAACTGCCCCAAGGAATTAGAAGACTGCCAGGAAGCAGGGTAAGTGGTAATTTAGGGTCACAGGCTCCCTGGGCGTAGAGGATAAACAGATTAGGGGAGGATGCAGCTCTCCAGGGAAGAGGACCCTAGAACCAGATGCTAAAAGGGAGGCGGGAAGACAAGCAGAAAAGTAGTAAGCTGTACTTCAGTTATGCTCACAGCCAGAGCAGGAGCTGACCTGTCTTCTCCCTCCTGCCTTACAGAACGCACCCCAAAGCCCCAGGGCTCAGCAGTAGAGCTAAACAGCACTGTGCCAGTGAACCCGAGCGCCCAGCCACCCTGAGAAAGATGGCTTTGAGAGGACATCACGTTCTTTTTTCCGAAGAGCCAAGTTACAAACAATCTTTTGGACCACATCCGCTTCAAACTGAGGTTCGATTCTCGTATAATGGGCCAGCTCTGGTAGTGCCGAGAGAGAGAGAGGCCGTTAGCAGAAATGAAAAGCAAGAAAAATCTTTCAGTCCATTAGGTTAAAAGAGGATTTTTCTGTCCTTTATTATTTATGATTTGTGACTTTAGTTACTGTTTCCGGGAACAACTGTTATGATTCTACTTCAGTGTCTATTTACTGGAGCAAATAGATGCTTATCAGCAGTCAGGCTACAGATTGCTAAGCAGTCTGGAAGGGCTTTGCTGCTGCGTGGCCTCTTTTGCAGTTCTTTGATGTCCTGTGAGGCGAGTTATTTTCTGTGCCTCAGAAAGTTTCCAAAACAGCTGCAATCTGGGGTGTGTGTGTGTGTGTGTGTGTGTGTGTGTGTGTGTGAATGGTTGAATTAAAAATGTATTACCATGAAAGACACATTGCCATTAATTTCCATCAAAATACTCTCCCTTGCTTACCCCATCATTCTTGGCACTTTCTGAAGCAGTTCTGGAAGTCCTCTTTGGTGTATCTTTACAAGGTGTGATTGGAAATAAAATGAATGCTTCTGCCAAGAGCCATCCAACATACGGGCAGGTTCATAAAACATATGGGTGTGTCCTCGTCCACCACAGTCACTGAATCTGGCACTGTGCCACCTTTGGCTCATCTTAAAAATATTTATTTATTTATTTTTGAAGTACCGGGGATTAAACTCAGGGCCTTTACATTGAGCTACATCCCCATACCTTTCTTTTCTTCAGAGTGCTGGGATTACGGGTGTGTGTCACTACACCCAACTGACTTCTGACTCTTCCCCCAATTCAAAATGACCATGAAAGGCAAATATTCGGGTTGATTCAGGATCTAGAGACAACCACAATAGCACAACTAAAGACACTCACAAAAGTGGACTTCTAGAACCACTTCAGAAAGTGTCAAGAACAATGGGATAAATGTGTTTGAAATGGGGGGGGGGTATTCCTAGGGTGGTTAATGGCAAATTCCTAATGATCTTTCTGCCTCAGCCTCCCGAGTGCTGGGATTACAGGTGTGCACTACCACCGCCAGCAACTATGTGTCTTTTACTGTAATTTTTAAAAACATTCACCATATTTTAGGTCACACCTCACACACATACATATGCATCTATACCCATATCTGTAATATGTCTATATATTGTATATATTGCGTATGAATACAGTTAAAGAAATGAGCAGAGGCAGATTTAGTTTTTACTTTAAGAATGTCGCCTCTTGAAAGTAAGGAGTTAGGGGTCCCAAGGGTCTTCCAGCACTTAAGAAGACATGGGTGGAAGCTAAGGAAGCAGTCTGGGAGGAAGAAAGCCCCCTTTCAGGGTCCTGTGCGGCCACAGGAGGATGCCGTCATCCCCCACGTGACTTCCCAGCCACTGCTTCAGGACCACACCATGGTCTCCTGTGCTGTAGCTCAGTCTAAATTTTTCAGTTTTCTTTTGTGTTCCCCTTTTTTAGTCTCCAAGGCCGGGGCTGGCGGGAGGGGGCAGCCTGAATGAGACACATAAATGAAAAAGGAAGTGTCTCAGCACTAACCAAACAAAGGACAGCCACCCACTCAATCAGTGACCTCTATGGAAAGATTGAAGATGTCCTCTGTGTCCTTTAGGCTTTCTGGGGGAGGGGACAGCTGCCACCCAGAGGCAACCAGCTTCCTTCTGGCCAGGTCAGTGCAGGGAGCCCACAGAGACAAGCAGGCATCTCCCTGGAGACAGAAGGAGGGCAGCCCAAAGCCGGGGCTTCTGATCCCAGCAAGCCAGGACTTCTTTCCTGGCCTTTGCTACCCTTAGGGTGGACCTCTCTCCCACCAGCTGGAAACCACTTAGCCCCCAGGGTGGAGATAGCCCAGCCTGTGCGAAATGCAAGTGCTTTCTGAGAGGGCTACTGGAGCGCTATGAGCTACTAACGCCTTGCCTCAAATGTGCTCTTCAAGGCAGTTAGCAGTCCCCCCACCCCCAGCACCTGCAGGTCCCCTCCATGCTAACTTGGGTGCAGGGCTGTCAGGCGCCTGAGAGGCCCGTGGCAAGGGTGGAAACAAGTGTGGCGTAGAGGGAGAAATTGGAAAGAGTATTGCCAGAGTTGCCAGAGGTGACATTGGTGTGGTCTAGGAACATCTTTTTTTTTTTTCTTCTTCTTTTTTTTTAGACAGGGTCTCACTATGTAGTTCAGGCTGGCCTTGAAGTCACGGCAATCCTCCTGCCCCAGTCTCCCAAGTGCTGGGATTACAGGCCTGGCTTTAAAAATTTCTACTTTAGCATAATAGAAACTAACAGAGATAGACAAAAGAACAAAATTGCACCTGATCCTTTTGCCCCGAAATAACCCACGTGAACACTGACATTTAGACTTTTTTGTGATGTGCATTATTTCCAGACAATTGTGACAATATGTGACTTCCAAAATTATACATCAAGACTTTTCCATCTATTTCTTACTGCAGAATGAATTTTGAATGTTTAAGGGTATTCATCAGGGCATTGTTTATAATTCTGAAAACTTGAAAATTAATTTTAATCACTAATATTTGTGAATAAATTCAGTAAATTACAACCTCACAATAAAATATATAGCTTGTCATTAAGAGGATAAATTTCATGCTGTATTTATGAACATGAAGGCTGTCTCAAAGATCATGCTAAATTTTTCTTCAAGGTTCAGAACAGTTTATGTAATTTGCTATTGTTTACATAAAAATCGTGGGTACATTATATGTAAAGGATGAGCTCTGCGGGTGGCTGTGGTGGGGGCGCATGCTTGTTGGTCCCAGCATGCTGGGTGACTATGGCAGAAGGATTACAACCTTGAGCCTCGCCTGGCCAATTTAGCAATTTAGTAGTAACGTGTCTCAGAATAAAAAAAGACCAGTGAAGTAGCTCAACCTGAAGAACCTGGCTTCAATCCCCAGGACTAGAAGAAAAAAAACAAACAAAATGTGTTTGACCTTCTAGGAGCTAGGCTTTCTGGGCTGTCTACTTTCTTCCGTATGTTTTCATTAATATTTAAATTTTCACGTGCAATGAGCTTTTACTAGCTTTATATTTTTTAAACTATTCATCTTGAAAAATTACGTAAATTTACATTTGTTGATATAAAGACCATTATATAGTGAGTGAAAATGAGGGTTACAAAACATACATAGTGTAATGTCATTTTTGTATTTCTTTATATATAAATTCATGTATTTTAGATTTAAGTTACAAATACAAAAATATATAAATTTACATATTTGAGATATAAAGTGCACATAGAAATTTTCTGTGTGTGTATAAAAATAAGTTTAAAAACTTATCTTGTGTTTGCTTGTTTCTTGTTTTTTTGAGACAGAATCTTGCTATATAGTCCAGAGTCGAGTTGCGCTCACTGTGTAGCCCATACAGGCCATTGTAAGTCTCTGATTTGCAATCCTTCTGCCTCAGCCTCCCTTCATCTCAGCCTTGAGTACTGGAATCACAGGTGTATAAGACCACACCAAGCTTTGTTTTTTCTTAGTGATTATTTTGTGTTGTATTCTAAACAATAAAGATATTTCCACTTGGGGGAAGAAGCATTATTCTGGCTGAGTCTTAGAAGAGTAGAGCCTGACCGGCCCAGGGAGGCCCAGTGATGAGCAGCAGCTATCCGAGTCACAGCAAACCGGGGCCCCTTGACAACCCAGTGCCCTGACATCTGACCCCGGTGTGTCCTCTCTGCCCGTAGCACTCCTCTTGCTTTTCTGGGTCACTCTTCTCTTGGGGCTCCCAGACAGCCAACCAGGCACCTGCAGGGGCCCTGAGGGAATTGGGTGCAAGTTAAAACTGTGGTTTTGTTGGGTGGGGCTCCGCGAGGACTGAGTCGACCTACTTCACAATATTGCCGAGGTTCAGGCCATGGCGAAAACTTGGACTCTGTGGTTGGCAGACTCGGGTCCAAGCTGAGGCGCTACCGGTTCATTGATGGTCTCTCAGGAACAAGATAGTTCATGTCCCCCACATTTGGTATTTAGACCCGAAATGGCAAGAACAAGAACCCCTGCCTATGGGGTTATGAAAAAATGAAATAAGGCCTAGAAACAGTTCCTCACACCTATTTATTATCAGACAGTGCTGACAACAGAAACCAATGCTGGTGACAATATTGGGACGTATCCTCGTGGGTGGACAGGCAGGTTGCAAATTCTAATTATGGAAATGCCATCTGACAAAATGCTGTATGTACAGGAGTTGCCACAAGTGGTTAACCCTCCAGGCCTGAAATACTCCTGGAAATGGTCTGAAATAAGCATATTTTATTGAAAGCAGCAGGCCAGAGTAAGACCCCTGGTAGGTTCACCACAGTGAGACTCAGACCTGGAAGCTGGTGTTCCTGGATCAAAATTTGTCTTTTTGAGCCTCTATTTTCTTTTGTCGACTACCCCCTTTTCTGACTGGCACAGTCTCTGTCTCCCTCCCCCACTCTCTTGTTGGGGGAGGGGGAAGACAGAGTCTCCCTATATAGTTTGAACTGGTTTGAACATACTGTGCAACCCAGGCTGGCCTCAAACTCATGATGATCCTCCTGCCTCAGCCTCCCAAGTGTTGGATTACAGTCGTGCACCAGTACATTTGGCTCCATGTGCATTAGTCTTGAGGTTTGATTCTCCAAAGTAGCGTTACCAGATACAATACAGGATTCCCGGTTACTTTTGAATTTCAGATGAACACTGAATAATTTTCTAGTATAAACATGCCCCAAGTGTTTTGGGAGACATACTAAAAAATTATTTTCTGAAATTCTAATTGGCTAAGGAGGCTGTATTTTTAGTTACTAAATGTAGCAACCCTCTCTCCAAATCTTTTTTCCTTATTTCCAAATTCTTGGAGGTGCTGGTGATTTTCAGGTTGCTCATATGAGAGGGCAAGAAAGGTCATTTGATGTGCAAAAAGACGTAGTCCACACAAGTAGCAAATATGTCCCTGTGCAAGACACAGTGCTGGCTGATTCAGTAAGCGTCAAGCAGGCAAAACACAAGGCCTTCTTCAAGGAGCTCACCGCGTAAGAAATTCAAGTAGCTCGAAGGGCAGAACACAAGAGCAATGGAAGGTGCCCCACAGGCTCCCAGTCCACCTTGGAGGGGTGAGATGAAGAGACCTTCAGAGGCGGCATTTTGAGAGGCACTTTAAAAAATAACAGATGGTCGTGGTAATTCCATCTGGCCAGAGCATAAAAGCTATAAAGAGGCAAAGAAGGAAATAAGGCTGGAAAAAGGAGGTTAGGCTGAATAAACATGTAAACAAAAGCAAGCCAAAAAAAGAACTCAGGGCCGAGACTTTTTGTTAGTACGATACTACTAAAATGTTCCCTAATAGTCTCTGGAAAGAAGAGCTGGAGGATCATCTTTTCCTTCAAGGAACTGCTTTTTATCACGTGCAGAGTAAACTTCGTTCACAGACAAGTGCCACCACCATTTAACTCACTCTTGGGTCCAAACCAGGAGTAGAGGACTCATCGGGTGTGTTCAAGCCAAGCAGTTAATAGCCAGGTGAAGGCAATGAGAGAGAGAGAGAGAGAGAGAGGGAATCTCTCAATTTACAGATTAGATGCACCCAGAGAAGATGGACAGAAAATGAATTTCTGAAAAGTATATTTATTTCTCCAATTTGCAATTTAAAAATGAGAGTCCCACGTCCCCAAGCCTTCTCTGCTAATGTATCATGTGGTCTTTGGCAAGTGTATGAATTAAAAACAGGTGGTCATGGTGGCACATCCCTGTAATCCAGCACTCTGGGAGGCCGAGATAGGGGATTTGTGAATTCAAGGCTAGCCTGGGCAAGGAACTACTTAGTGAGACTCTGTCTCAAAATAAAAGAATTTAAAAAGGAGCACATAGGTCAGTGTGACAGCCTTGGGTTCAATTTATAAATATATAAATAAAAAAATATATATAAATATATAATATCCATATATAAATAAAAATGAAAACTCAGGGCTGATGGTGTAGCTCATTGGTAGAGTACATGCTTATTAGCTTGTGTGAGGCCCTGGTATAATCCCCAGCACTATAAAAACAAACTCAAATAAGACTCAGTTTTCTCATCTGTGAAATGTTGCTCAAATTGCCACATTTCCTTCAAACCAGGGAAAGTTCTTGGTGGGAGAGGTGAGCGGAAGACAGTTACTGTCAGATGGTTCCAGGGCACTTATTCCTTCCTCCACAAAATGAGTTAATATCAAGTTATCCCTAGGAATGAGCATTATGATGGACGAAGGTGCAGAGTACACCCCTCTGTCTGTTGGGGGTTGGTGGTGTAGTTCAGTGGTAAAACAATTGCCTGGCATACAAAAGGCCCTAGGTTTGGTCCCCAGCACTGCAAAACAAGCGAACAAAGAATAAACATATAGTAGTTGTCACAGTGCCCTCCTCCTGCCACCCACCATAAACTGTGTCTCCGTATTTTGCCCTCATAGGCCCCTCCCTTGAAGGCTGCCTGCTTAAAACAATGGAATATAACAGAGGTGACACTACCAGTTCTAGGGTTACCCTTAACCACGTGGCAGATTCTGCCTTTGTCTTCTCTGGAGCCTTGAGCCACCTTGTAACAAGCCAGAGAATCCTGTCTCAGAGAAAGTATGCAGAGGGACAAGTCCCAAGACTCGTGGAAGAGAACCAAAGACCTTAGCCAGATGTAGGCTGCTGTTCCAGATGTGTCCAGGGCCAGCCTGTGCCTTTCCTCCAGGCCCAGCTCCACCCCTGGGAAGTGAAGGAGAGACAGAAGTTTCCCTTCCACTCAAAGACTGTGATGCTGAGACTTGGTGACTCATGTACAGCGTGGGTGGGGTGGTGTCAGGCAAGGGAAGGAACCCGAAGGGTCACAGATAGCTGTGGGGAGGGCTTTGGAGAAAATGATGTGACCCCGGGCAGAACAGGAAGTAGGAAGGGAGGGCTGAGCCTTGGGGAGAGACGATGTATTTGCTGTTAGGGAAGTTTGGCAAGGGAAAATGGGGGCACAACTCCAGGGCAAAGGGGAAGTAGAGGCACAAAACACAGCCAGCCAGAGCATTCCCTCTGCAACTAGATGCGGCAGGCCAGAAACACACTCCCACAGTCAAAGATATCCACGCCCTAATCCCCAGAGTCTGTGCTATCACCTCATATGATAAAAATGGGCCTTTGCAAATGTGCCTAAGTGAGATAGAGGAGATTAGCCCCATTAGCCCCATTAGATTAGCCCCACTCAGCGAGGTGGCCTCGAGGACCGAGGGATGCAGCCACCAGCCAAGCAATTAAGAGGCAAGGACAGGATTCTCCCTGGAGCCATCAGAGGTAGTGAGGCCGAGTGACACTGACTTGGGACTTGTGTCCTCCAGCACCGTGAGAGAATAGGTTTCTGTTGTTGTAAGCTGCCAGGAGCTGTGGTCCTGTGTTATCAGAAATGAACACACTGGCTGTCCCATAAGTCAGCGACTCAGCCAGGAGTCCTAACCGAGGCATCAGGTGAGGTGCTAGACCCATTATCTCTTAAAGTTTGGACAAGTCCCTGAGGCAGAACTGTCACGCATCCCCATCTCCCAGAGGAAAACCAGATGAGACCCACTTTCTCTGTATCAATCTTGCCTGACGTAAATGCTTACATAACAAATGTTCAAACCTTCACCCCCTGAAGATGATTAGTGGCTGCCTGAACAAAAGGCTGATCTTGAAAGACACCTAGTTTTTGCCTGGTGGGGTGGTGCATGTTTGTAATCCCAGCACTCTGAGAGGCTGAGGCAGGGAGGATCACAAGTTTGAGCCCAGCCTGAGCAACTTAGCAACTTAGTGAGACCCTGTCTCAAAAAGTAAAATATAAAAAGCGCTGGAGATGTAGCTCAATCTGAAAGCCCTCGTTCAACCTCCAGTACTGAAGGAGTGGGGGGAGAGGAAGAGGAAAAAAAGAGACCCAGATTTTGTTTTCCTGTAGTAAAAAGGCTAGAGTTGAACTGTATTCTCATGGAATTAGTAATGACATCTGGGGTACTCGGCTAACCATGTGATTGGAGTATGTGTGTATTTCACGAGCAGATCCTATTAACAGAAGGCAGAACTTCCCCCTTCACACCCTCCCTCTCCAACCACCACCAACACGGCTGTACTCTCAGGGGACTTTCAGCTCAATTGCTGTCCTGACTTAACCCCAACCCCAACCCCAACCCCAACCTCACCCTAAGGGAATAATACAGCCTGACAATTTCACACACTGGCTTCCAGTTTCTTTGGGAGAAAACTTTCAAAGTGACAATCAAATGAAATGAAGACGAGGAAGTGAAAGAAAGAGCGAAGAAGAAGTGCAAAGAAAGAGGAATCAAAAGGAAGTAGATAGAAATAAAAACAGCTACCCTGATTCCTCTGTCACGCCTGGTGGGATAGAAGTGACAAAGCCACAATCACTTGTGACGTCAACAGACCACATAAGTGTCACAGGTGGGGCTAACGATGCCCCGCTGTCATTTCTCTAAGGTCACACAGTTTAGAAAACAGAGAGTTCCGAATTTGAATATGTGTCCATCTTACTTCAAAGCTCATGTTTGTGTTTATCCATCTCAGGAGCCTCCTATACTCATTCCTTAAAGAACTCACAAAGTTAAAAGGAAGCTGTGAGTGGTGACTATGTCTGAAATCCCAGCACACTAGGAGGCTGAGCCAGGAGGATGGCAAATTTAAGCACAGCTGAGACAATGTAACAATTAGCAAGATCCTGTCTCAAAAGAAAACAAAGTTGTTTTGAGGGGCTGGGGCATGGAGCTCAGTGTGAAGACCCTGGGTTCAACTCCCAACTGGAAAAAAATGCTACGCAGAAATTCTCTACAACGGCCACTAGGTGAAAAGAAGCATCCAGCTACCCCCTGAGCCGCAATGAGTGGTTTGGATCTCTGATTACTGAGCAGAAAGGTCATTAAAGAAACGGAGTATAGCCCAGCTGGTGAGAAAGTGCGGCCCGACTGGGCATCTTGGTCCATGGAGTCAGCAGTGCTCAGTCAGTGCCACGTGCCGGTCACTGTGTGTGTGTGTGTGTGTGTGTGTGTGTGTGTGTGTGTGTGTGTGTGTCGGGGGGATGTTCAGGCTGTTCTTACAATATCACCTTGATGAGGACGTTGGTCTCTTCATTTCTTCCAACTTTTTTTCTTTTTTTGAGATATGGTTTCACTTTGTTGCCCAGCACAATCCTCAAACTCCTGGGCTCAAGTGATCCTCCCGCCTCAGCCTCCAGAGCAACTGGAGTGACCACTGCGGTGGGGTGAACACTCCCAGCATGGAACTTTTATCATGAAGAATTCCAAACATACACAAAATTTCAAAGAAGAGCATAATGAACAATTGTCTCCCTCCTCCCTGCAGCCCTTTCCTCCCACCTATCCTCCTTCCTGGAGTTCCCGCCTCCGCGGCTGCCCTCATCCGAGGAGTCTCTGTCCTCTTCTTGAAGATTAGGCTTCCTGCTACACTGCCCAGTCAGTCAGCCCCCAGAACAATCTCACCCACACCACGGGCTTCCACCACTATTCACACGTGGCTTGAAAACTGTCCTTTCCTATCAGACCTCTCTCCTGAACCTGAGTCACACAGACCCACCTGCAGCTGCCCCTCCCCACCCCCAGCACCTCGGATTCACCGTGGCCCCCAAAGCCCGTCTTTCCTTCCGTCAGAGCCGTTTCTCTCCCCGATGTGCTATTGCAGAATTGACTCCACCCAGTTGCTCCACCAGGCACCTGGCCCGTTCCACCCTCTCCCGCCACCTGCTACATCCAACATTCAGGGCTAATTTCTATCCTAAGTATCTTTTTAACCCATCGCATTCTGATTTCACTGCAAATCCGTAAGTTCAGATGCTTGTTTCTCCTGCACTACGACAGCCCTAACTTTAGCTCTCGCCTCCCCCTGGTCATCGCTGTCCTGGGAATTACCAGGATGCCACTCGGAGCATGCTGTTCCCCTCTTCACAGTGCTTACAGATAAAATCCGAGGGCCTGAGCTTGCAAGTGACACCCTGCTAGACAGGCTTTTGTTCCTGCCACTCCCAGAACCGTCCTGTCTTCCAAGCAGTTGTAATTTTTGCTCGGCGGGGCATCAGTGCCCTTGCTCATGCCGTACTCTCCGTCTAGAACGCCCTCCCTTGCCTGTGTCTGTCTCATTTCTCTTTCGACGTGGGGGTCTGTGTTTGTTTCCCCTACTAAACAATGAACTCATGGATGGAGGTGGGGTGGAGGAGTTGTTTCTCCTCTTTACTCCTAGCACCTAACAGAAGCCTGCTCTATTAAAGGTGCTCAATTAAAGCTATATAAATCAAGTATCTCCCAGCTTTCTCACTACCATGCTGTTCCGTCTTTCTAACATGTGGCCTTTCCTGCTGTCCGTGTCCAGGTAACTTTCAGGCCCCAACCCAGATGTCTGCTCCTCCACGATTGTCCTCAATTCCAACTAGATCGAAGGAACCACCTGGCGAGTCCTCTTGAATGGCAGTTATTCACTATTTATTGGTTTAAATGATTATATACCTATGTTCTCTCTCTTGCTAGACCACAAGCATCTTAATTTCATACATGGATCATTTTTTTATCACCAAAGATGACCAGGACATTGGTGACACCTTAGACAGTTAACCAATTCCATTACATTCTGCACATATTTCTTAGTATACTGTCTAATATATGTACCCAGCAAGCTACTAGACTCTGGGGGTTCAGGGGCGAGTGGACAAGCTCAGTAGCCTCTGCCTTCTGGGAGCCCACAATC
>PVJO010009073.1:0-47970 GCA_004026905.1 Hystrix cristata
TTGCAGATGTTGTAGTGATTTTTCATTTTCTCTAGTTATTTTCAACAGGTCTTTCTTTTCATTCTCACTGATTGCTGACCTGTCTTCTAGTTCTGAGATTCTATCTTCACTCTCGTTCATTCGGCTTTGTATACTTTCCAGGGAGTTTTTAATTTCTTGGATATCTGTTTGGATCTGTTTCATGGGCTCCATTTCTTTGGTAAGTTGTATATTCAAATTTTCGATTGTTTTTCTTAGTTCCTCTGTTTTTTTATCTGTGTCTACCCTGAGCTCACTAAGCAAGTCTTTCATTGCGTTGGTCATCTCTTTCCTGACCTGGTCTATTACCTCTAGCCTGATGTTCTCTATTGCTGCGCCTATCTGTTTTTGAACTTCTGTTGCTATCATCTCTGAGAGTTGGGTTGGGTGTCTTCTGACTTCCTCGATGTTATTGTCCTCTATATTTATTCTGGTTGGGCCAGGGGTCTGGAGTTGCGTTTTGGTTCTATGTCTGGTCATTTTCTTTGTATACATATGTACTTTACCCCTTTTAGTTTGTTCTCTGAGTTGGTTTGATATTTTCTGTGTATGAGGTTACAAAAAGTTAGGTAATAGCGTCCTCCTCAGGAATGTCTGTTTCTGCGGTTTCTTCTGGGTATATGTGTTTCTTGGTTCTTATAACCTTTAGTCCTCCAGGGTTATCTTCAATGACAAGGTCCCAGTTGGCTCTACTTGGTAATGCTGACTTCAGAGAGGGGAAGGTTAAAAAGAAAAAAGCTAAAAGAGGGACAATGGGAGAACAAAGAGGAGAAAAAACAAACATACAGACAGCCAAAAAAAAAAAAAAAAGGAGTGTGGGTGGGAGAACAGCACAAGATAGTGTCACCAGAGAGGAGGCCTAGATTTTATGCATGTTGATGGGTTCAGACCCCGCCGGCGCGCGGGCCCAGGCTGCAGTCTTTTATTCTAGCGTGGGCCCTCTCTCTCACCTGGCCGGGGAAATCCCGCGGTCAGGCGGCGCAGCCCGCCGCTTTCAGGTGGCCCAGACGGACGGAGAAGCTCCCTGCCACCGGTGATCGCGATGGCACCTCATGCGAATTTTCTGTCAGAGTCGTTTTATCAGGTATTTTCAAGTAGAAAATTATTTAAATCGATTCTAGTATTTTTCAAGTTTTTTTCCCATCCAATTCATGGGATCAAAGGCAAGCTGTGACAGTTTATATTTAGATATCCCGCAGGAGCCTCCTGCACTCAGCGGGGGGACTCATGGAAGGTGACTGGATTATGAAGGTCTGCAGCTGACTTGCTGTTAGGAGGTGGGCACACTGGAGGTTGGTCGCTTTGTGACTTTGTGACTTGGACGGGTGTATCTCCCTCAGGGCTCCTCTCACATCTTTCTGCTTCCTGGCTGCCCTGATGTGAGCAGCTTTCCTCTGCCCAGGCTTTTCTGCTTTGCTGCTCCTGTTGCAGCCTGCTCAGCATAGACTGAAGCTTCTGAACTGTCAGGCAAAATGAGCCGCTCCTCCTTTAAGTTTTGAGTGTCGGGTATTTTGACCAGTGACAGGGAAAGCGATTAAGACGCAAGTGTTTGGAAGTTCATTCTGTCAAAAGTAATATACTCAACATTATTATATTCATGATTATAAACCTAATCAAGAAGGTCAGCATTTCTATTTAAACTATTTTTTTCAGTAATGTGTTAAAAGTATTTTGTGGAGTCCAGTGTTTTAATGAAAACAATATTCTTACTAAATTTAAAAAAGAATAGCAGAAATGTAATTGGAATTGTTGATTGTGACATGTAAATAGTATTTTTAAAAAGTAATGTACTTTAATAAAAAATTAAACGACAATTTAAATGATTAATCACATTAGTCAACTACGTTAAAGTAAACATATAAAGATACGTGTTTTTGTAATTCATAATATATAAAATACTCATAATTCATAATTGTATCCAAATGAACTGTGTGATATTCAAGCTGTAGAATTAGAAGCAGTAGTTGTGACAGTTTACACATTTACACTGAGTAATTGAACTACAAAAGTTTTGTGACAGGGCTGAAGTTAAATACAAAAAAGGACCTCAACATGGCAAGAACACACTCGCTTTCTCTGCCACTTGTCACCAGGGGTGCTTGAGAAACGTGCTGGCCTTCGAAAAATACCTTGTATTTGACCCTAACTATGCTAATATTAAAGATATGAGCCCGTTAAACTTGGGCTGTAATTCTTTTCCAGTGTCCATTAGAGGTCTTAAATCAACATATTCAATTAATGAAGCAGCACTCAAAGCTTCAGCATATGAAGCTGTTAGAGAATTGCAATGATGAGAAACAAGATCTGCAGCTAGAAGATATTTTATGTGTCCTCAGAAGAATCAGATAATGTGTTGAGGCCCCCATGGAGGACACATCAAATTTAATAGCAAAATTCTTTAATTCTCCCTCGGAATAGCTGGAGAAAGAATTTTTTCTTTTGTTGGAGCTTCTCTACTAATTGGGAAAATTCTTACCCTGAAGCACAGTGGGATGAAACTGAGAAAGCTTATATTTTGTACTTCCACACTTGGTAAAACATTCAAAAGAGCCATAAATAAAGCCAATTTATATGAAGAGCTTAGTCTTGTTAATGTATTCGTTTAAGACCTGTACTCTGAACGGAAGCAAAAAGACAGTTCCTTTTAAAATGCTGGGGCTCAAATACTTAGAATATTGAATGTTTTCCATGTTGTAGAACTTTCTCTGAACACATCAGCACCCTTAGGTGTTTTAAAAAATCAAAATATGTGGTCTTCACAGAAAATTCCATCAAAGGTATCAATGACATCAAGTTGTACAATATGCAAGTTCAATAAAGACTGCAGGCAATTTCATGTCAAAAATTAAAAATACCAGAATTATATTAAAACCATATACTTCTAGGAAAATGCTAGAGACTGAAACAAAGACATGGTTACAAAACTGATCAAGAGAAATAAATAGATGCCAAGACTAATTATTCTTTATATTAGTTTTGAATATGTATGTAACTAATAGAAAGAAGCTTCTTTATTTTGCTTTCATGTAGGTGGGGTGTGTTTTTTCCTTTAGATAGGATTTGGGTTTTGAAAATATATTTTTGGTTGTGTATGTTGTTTTTCTTTTTTTCTTTCTTTTACGTTTTCACTGTGGTTTATTCTTTTTGAATGTTGAGTTCATATGAAAGTCAGCTAAACTGACCAGGTATTACAGGCTTCCTTGCAGACTTGTGTGTAGTGGGTAGATGCCCAGAATGGCTTTTGTATTTGAAAATGATTTCTGAAGAAAGTGATTCTTTAGATTTATCAATATAAAAAACAAGCCAATAAAAATATGAAATATAAAAATAAAGCCAATAAAAGCCAATAAAATATAAAAAATAAGTTATTTTTATATTTCAAAAATCAATATAATTTCTCTTATTTGTACCACCCACTTTCATACTCAAAAATGTCTTAGTATGAACAATAAATTATGTGGCTATTTTAATCATTAATATCTTCAGTGAATACTCAGGGTCGAAATGTGGCAGAATTTAAAGTGCTGAGTTCAGACTGTAAAGGATTTGGTAGTCTGTAAGTTCATCCCCTCGGGAGTCCCTTCACCCATCCAGCTTGATGTTCAAAGGCTGCTGGCACCGCAGCCGTTCGGCTCCATTGCTCTACTGGATGTTTCTCTGCAGGCGGAAACACAAGGCCACAGAAAAGGCCTCCCCACCACAAGTCCCATCTCATTCTTACACCTAGACTCCAAAGACTGGATATTGACCCATCATTGATCCAATGCATGCAGTGTTCAGAAGAACAGCTAGAAAGTGGGTCAGGGAGTTCCAGAGCCAGCCAGTCCAGCCAACTCTTAGGGTGCTGTTATTTTAACATTCCTGCGGTTTCCTGTTTACTATTCTGCCAGCTCCATCTCCATGCTTTTGGTTGGGATCGGTGAATCAGCTTTCCTGTTTTGTTGCTGGCACTTCCCACCACTGACTAAGATTCCCAGTGTGCATCAGCCTACCACAGACTGGCATTTACCAGCAGTAATAACATTACTAGTGTTGTTTTGGACCTGGCAGAGATCTGTTTGAGAAGGACGGGCAGATTGAGCTAATCGACACTGGTAGTAGTGAGAAGAGTCTTGTGCTACAGTGGCTGATCATTTAGGCAATCCTGAAAACAGCAAGATGGAAAGTCTCTCTAAAAGTTTGTGAACAATAAGATAGCAGGGGAAATTGGACTGTAACAATAGATCTTCAGTGTTCTTCTTGGCAACCCAGAGTTTTCCACAGAGAGAGGCTAAAAGGCTAACTATACATTTAAAGATGGCCCCCCTTTCCTAGACGTGTGTGTGTACCGTAGATGGCTTTGATTTTCAACACAGGCTGACTTTTTTTTTCAGTTTTGCACATTTGAGTGCATGCCCACTGCTGTCTGTAGTTTCAGGTCTCTCTAAAAACTGATTCACACAAACACCTAACCTTTCCAACCCCTTTCTGCCACCTGCCTTCTCCATCAATACAGTGCGTACAGCCCATCCGTGACGGAGGCTGCAGAATTTGGAAGCAGAAAGTGGATAGTTCCGATGCTTTAACCCTGTGTTTGACAGTAGCAGTTACCTCCCTCTGCTGTGCCTAACTTCCCCGTTGTTAGCTGTGGTCATGCTGCCAACAGTTACTAAGGGATAGGGCAGACAGCTAAAATTTTTATGCTCACAGCCGATTTGAGGTTTAAGCTCTTATCTTCTACATATGTTGTACCTGTGCATAAAAAGGAAGCTGTATTTTTTAAATGTCTGACATTTAGCACCTCTTGACTTGTAATGGCTAAAAATGAGTTTGAAGCATTTTCTTTTTCATCTTCTTTCAGCCATTAATTTTCAGGACTTCAGTTTATGTTGAAAAAGCAGTTAAAAGTGAAAGTTCACAGACAAGGTTGAGTAATTGGGCTGGGGTGGAAGGCTGGGCTCCTGATGGTTTTCAGAGAATCTAAAGGGGAGGCCGAGATGTTAATTTTCAGTGATAATAGCTTTCAAGGGCGGCAGAGATCATAATGTGAGCTTAGTGTCTAAATGAGGCTCAGTTTTCAGTGGCTAACCCGGCAGTCAGTGACCTCTTGGATGGCAGGTCCCACTCTGCAGGGCTGGGCAGCCACATCATGGTGGCCCACAGCGAGAAGACCAAAGACAAAGCAGGGGAACAAAGGAAAAGTGGAAACCAGGGGCACAATTCCCGCCTCTCTTTCTTAGGGACTTCACAGCAAGTTTTTTTGTTTTTTTAAAAATTTTGTTAGAAGTACAGAAGTTTATTTTTAAATGTTCAACCTGTTAAAGACCTACACAGCCAAATGGGTGTCTGGAGCCAGAGCATATGCCCTGCTGGAAGACTTTTCTCTTATTTCCCAAGTTGAAAGTCTGGTAAGTAAGCGATTAGGAATTCTGGGTTTCCATATGCAGGTATGCAAACTCAACAAGCGACTAGTTTTTATTAAAGCAGATATGTTTATGTCTTATCATCAGCTTCTTTTTACTTTCTCTAATTATCTAGCACTTCAATATATTCACATATTCCAGTACACTTAATTCTTTGAGGAGATAAAAGGCAAAAATATGAAATATTTTTGATGTAGTTGCATCTGTGATATAGACCCTAAGTGCAGCTTTTATGAGGCAGTTTTTGCCTGGGATGTATGTAGGTCACAGGTTGTGGTCCAGTATAGTTTTGGATCCCACACCAAGAAACATCACCAAAATGAATGCCTCTTATCAGAATCTCTCCTATAGTCTTGGCTTTAATTTTTTTTTTTTTAATCACCACTGGAATCTGTTTGGTGAGCAGCTGATCTAGCAAGAAATGACTGATGAATAGGTGGGTGTTTGGCAGCAGGGACTGAACCGAAGGGCAGAATGTGGCAAGGCCAGTAGGGAATCAGAGCAATGGCAGGAGGAGTTGCCGTGAAGGAAAGGGCAGCCAGGCTGAGCAGGTGCTGGAGGGGAAGAGAAGGCAGCATGGTGGTGGCAGAAATTGGACTGTGAGTGGTTTTGAGGGTGCCCACTAGATAGTAAAGTAGAGGACAAGCGTGAGGCAGAAGCCTGGAGGTTGGGCCATGAATCTGAAAATTCTCTTCGGTGGCAACTAAGCCTGTAAGTTCTCAGGCATGGGTTTAAGATTTGGTGAAGTCAGGAAGAGAGTGGGGCAGTGAGACATAGCGTGTATTAGGCTGGGAGGATGCCCCATGCAGCGAAGGGGAGAATTTTGAACAATAAATGGTGCTATCAGTGGAAACAGGGGAGAGGGCATTGAGAATTTGAGAAGGCTTTTGGAGAAATAAATGATAGTATTTAGCGATAACATGAGGCAGGAGTCAGCAAGCATTTTCTGTAAAGGACCAGATACTAAATATTTTCAACTTTGTGGGCTGATCTCTGCTAGTCCTTGTCACTGCTCTGTTCTGCTATTACAGATGAAAGCAACCTTGGAGGACCCGGTCAGACAATGAGCCTGGTCACAGTTGAACTGGGGGCCATTATTTGCGAACCCCTGATAGAAGGGATGGAAAAATATTTTCAGCCTTAGGGAGTAGCTGTGGACATTAGGTTCTATATATGTTGGTAACTTAGTAACAAGATTCCATTTCATCCAGTGGAAACTGCCATGAACACTTTGTTCCTGAGGTAATAAACGTCCATCATTGCCCAGTTCTAGTGGCTCTATCATTTCTCAGTGGGGAACTCCGTGCTGTCCCCTGGTGCCTTCAGCCGGACCTCTGTCTGATGAATGGCTGGTCACTGACATCATACAGCTGAGAACAATGTCACACTGAAACCTTCGTGAGCACATTGAGGAAATGAGCTGACCAGGGTAGGACACACTGGGTCCAGGGTTTTACAGTCCCACTGAAGAGCAGAAAAGGAGAGAGGGACCCCCATGGTGCAGATGCAAGAAAAATGCGGCCTTGAGGTTGAGGCACAATGTCCCATCTCTTATGAATGTTTTTCTTTATTAGGAGGTAGATAGTAAGTGAGAAAAAGGTGTCGAGAGAAAAGTCAAGCTCGAGGCTGAATTGGAGAGCCATAGGGACATAAAACATCAGGAATGTTGTCTCCTCAGAAAGGGAGTGATTTCTGTCTGTGGATACCTGATGGAGTGTGCTGTCTTTAAAAAACAGGTTACGAGGGAGAGTGTTATCCATAATAAACATCTATAAATACCAACACATAGCATATGTATATTCCTCTATGTGTTTATATATACACATCGTTTCTGGTGTGTTTTTCTTTTGCTCAAAATACATTATGTCACCCGCGTTTGTTTTCTCATTTAACGTGCAATCCTGTATGGTGGTGGTGACTCTAATTCCAGCTCTCCATTTAGTGAGGCCTGCCAGTGTTGGGGGACAGGAATTAAACAGGTTGTCACTCAGACAGACAGCAAGAAGGGTGTTGGTCACAACAGGGGAGGCAAAGGCCAGGTTAGAGGGTTTTTTGGTTTGTATGAGTTACTTTTGTTTTTGTTTTTTCTGTTTTGTTTTTTGCTTCTTTTTGTCTTTACAAAGCTATCACATATGTTTTTGAACATGTTGTTGAAGTGGAATGATGTAAAAAAACAAAATAATCAGAAATAAATAATTTGGATGTACATGTTCAGAAAATGACACTGAAGTTAAAGAGTATGTGCCGCAAGCCTCGATGCCGCGTCCGTTCCCTTCCTTGAACCCGGGAGGTTTGGGACCCTGTACCCACCTTTTCTTTGGTAACTGGAAGTTTTTCATTGTCTTTCTCTCTCTCCCTTTCTTTCTTTTTTTCTTTCTCTCTTTCTCTAAATGGGAATCCTGGTCCATGAAAGCAAACATCTGGTAACTTTGGCTTCTTAAGGGCTTGTCTGACATGCTCAGATCTCCCTCCGTCAGAAGAACTCATTTTCCCGAAGATCTGTCCAGCAGGGCTGATCTTGCTGCTCCCCACTCTGTGGCAGGGCTGAGGCCCCGCACCCCTGTGAGCCTGGGCGTAGTCATGGCCTTCATTACTGCCGCACTCACTGTCGCCTTTCTCCTGAAAGACTTTGCTTCATTTCAGGAATATTTTTAGAACTTGGGAAATCTCTGGTTTGGTAACTGTTTGGCTAAGATAGAATGAAGCGTTCCACTTTCAAAGGTGGCAGGTGAGTTAGGCGGCCACTGAGCAGAGACTCCGCTTGGTTCCTTTGCCCTCTGACTGAAGGAAACATCTTGTCTAAGTCCCCTCAAGGAAATGAGTGGAGGAGCTTGAGCAGTAGCTTCCCTTTCCCACCTCAAACAACACTTTCTCTGACTCTGTCTTGTACTAAAGCATGGAGCACTGTGAGTGGGGCCTTGGACACTGTGGGCACGTAATACACTGTGGAGTGATTGAAGAGATCCTGTGACTTGTTTGTCACTGTAATCCTTGTGCCTAGTGGAGGGCCTAGCACGCTAATCAGGACTTGCTGAATGAGCAAATGGAAGTGTGAATCGTGGACAAATTGAGGAGCTTGACCACATATGTAGTGCAGTGGTTTCAAATATTGTTCCTAAGCTCCACCACCATCCTCTTGTCCTGTGGGGAATTTACTGCCTTAGAAGCTGACATTATAAAAATAGCAGACAAGTGAGAAATAAGCTACTGTTTATTAATGGCTGGACAAGTGTCTAGTAGCCCTTCGGTCTGTGTAGGGCTTTTCTGATATACAGAATAGGAGCCCATCTTTGAGGCTGCACTCCGAAATTAATTTTCTTCTTCCTTCCCCCTCATCAGAGCCTCTGAAGGCCTAAGAATCTGAGTCAGTTACACAGTGAGTACAGAGGGGACTGAAAGGCCCTTCACTCGAAGGAGGGGCAGGAGATGAGAAGCCAGATATTGTAACTGATGTGCAAACTGGCTGCCGTTTTAGTGAAACTAGCAAATAAAAGCGGAGGTAAAGAAACAGAAGCAATTACAAGAAAGAATATCTGATATGAAGGTGAAGATTTTACACATGAGAAAGGATTTGAGGGGTTGGGGATTTAGCTCAGTGGAGTTTGATCCCCAGCACCCCCATCCCCACAGAAAAGAGCTGGGGATGTAACTCAGTGTAAGGCTCTGGGTTCAATCCCCATTACTGCAAACTGAAAGGATTTGAGAAATATTGAAATTCACCTGCAGGTGAATGAGGAGAATGAAAGCAGTTGTGCTCATGAAAAAGAACCTGTAAATTATACTTAAATAACTACCCAAACAAATATAAATCATACGGTTACATAAAATCATTTGGATTTCATTATGTTAATGTTAATAAATTTTAATTTCCAGATGTACATACCTAAGGGCGTCAAGGCTCTTAAACACACAATAATCAAAAAGCTAATTAATCACAAATGGGCGACTTTCCCAAATAACTGTAGGAACAGTTACAATTAAATAATACCCTATCCACAAACTGGAATAAAATAAAACCATAGACAAGAAACTTCATTATAAGCCATAAAAACCAAAAACGGAAGAACCTCCTTTCCTAAGCTAGATAATGTTTCCAGTTGTGTTTGTGGGAAGGGACCTATGTCTCTCTGTGGGCCTTTTCTCTGTCTTCCTTATCAAACTGTCCTCTTCAGTCTCGTCAGGATGTCAGGAGATTGAGTCATGCATCTGTTCTGTCACCTTTATCTTCAGCTTCTAGAGATCTGGAAGTCTGATATGCACACATTTATTTCTTCCTTCTCGTGCCTCCTGAGAACCCTAAGTAGAATAGGGGCAGGATAATGTATGTAAGGGATGGTACAAGAGACCTGTGTCTGTGCATTTCTGTTCGTTAATCAGACCCTGCTGTATGTTGGCTCCAGTTGCAGATCCATCTAAGTGGACAGCTGAGTCCTTTTCCCTTTGGTAAGAGTATCCTTTTTTAAAAAATTTTATTTTAATTGTACATTGTAGATATACATAATGATAACATTCATCATAGGAGATTTATACCTGCATGATACATCTTGCTTCTTTTTTTTCATTCTCCTCCCCTCCCTTCAACCCCTCTGCCCCTCCTTATTTACTAGCTTTGTTTCCACTTTTTCCTTCTATTCTCTTTTATTTCTTGTCTCTCCCTTCCTTCCCTGCTCCCTTGTTTCCCTTCCCATTTGAACAATTTCTTCCCTTTTCCCAGTGTAATACATTTTAGCTCTTACTTAACTTTCAGTTTCTCACACCAGAGTGTAAGAGTATCCTTAGAGACTTTAGCCAAGTTCTTTGCTGTGATTGAAGTGATGCTTGATGGCATTTTTTGGGCTTACCCACACATAAGGGCAACCAGAGGAGATGGCGAGAAAGGGATGTTAGCATTCTTTTAGTTCCAAGAGTCACAAAGGTAACTAAAGCCAAAAAAAAAAAAAAAAAAAAAGCAGGGTTGTGGGGGCTTCAGTTGCTCACATGAATGGGAGGTTTATGGAGTGGGTTGGCTTCTGATACAGATGGATCGAAGTTACATAGCTAGTTAGAGATTGGGTCAGTACCAGGATTTACTTCCAGGTCTTCAGACTCCCAGGGCAATTCTGTTTCCATTACACTGTACTACCTGTATGCTTCCTCAGTCAATATCAGAGGAATTTACAAGCAAAATGAAACAAGAAGTGCCTGTCTCCTCCATGGGGTCCCAATAGTAATTTATTCTAATTTTACCCCCTAAGCCTTACACAGTCCAGCTTCCTGCTTCTGAGCCTCGTTATGAAGGAGCAAACCATTGCTTTCTACCCACTTGTATTCTGCTCTGTGCCCTCAGCTGAGGTAGGCGATTTGTTCCTCAGTCATTTGTCAGTTTATTCTGAAAGCAGTGTTCAGCATTTCCTAGGTTACACATGCTGTGCTGGGCATTTGAGATGCAAATGTGATGAAGACACTGACACTGCTATAAAGGTCAGCTAAGGCAGAAAGTCTAGGAAATGTGAAAGCAATAAATAAATACAAAGCACATAGTAGGTGTTAGGAACCTTGGTTGTTGTCACTATTGGGCAAGAAAAAGTAGAACATAGGTGGGGTTGGGAATATAGTCGGTATGACCTGAGCACAGGGTGTATTTGGAGGGTATCGGAGCCAAAGGAAAATTGTCAGCCAGTGTCTGCTCATCAGACCTGGTGGGGAGAGGGGCCTTTGATGCGAGATAGCTGTGGCCTGATTTTCACCCTCAGAGCTCTGCGTGTAGGTGTGTGGGTTAGGCTGCGGAAGGTGGGGCCTGGAGACTCGAGAATCGGATTGAGGTTATGGGACTGTTTCTTGGGGAAAAGATGGACAGTGCTAGGTGGGGTCTATTAGGGTCCAGAGAAGCTAGATTAAAGAAAGAGTCCAGAGTCAGAATAAGCAAGACTCAGTGACTCATTTAATGTGGGGAGTGAGGGGTAAATGTAGTCCAGAAAGATCCTGGGCTCCTGGGTGAATAGTAGCTGAGATCGGAACTCTGGAAAAGAAGCAGAATTTTGTTTGTGTTGTGCTCACATTACTTACCTGGCACAGTGCCTGCCACAAGGAGGGGCTTGATAAATATTGTTGAGTGATTACCTGAATATTATAAAAAGAACGGTCCATGATTTGAGGAAATACTGGCTGGAGAATTCATCTCCACACAGAAGGTCACGGAAGGCCTCCCTGAAGAGGTGACCTTTAGCTGACACCTGAAGGATTTGGAATAGAAGCCTGTCTGTCATCTGTGCCTCTGATGGAAATTCCATGTCCTTTTTTGGAGGTGCTGCCTCCACTCTGTCCTCTCCTGACTTTGCTCTTGGCCTTCTGTTCTAGCACCTCTTCTGCGTATCTGGGGAGACAGTGGGTTGAGATTGTCCTAGTAACTACTGTTTATTAAACAGTTTTGTTTAGCAGTCTCTTTAGCAGCCCAATACATAGACAATGAATGCACAGTGCCTAGGGTTTATTGCTGTGTAAATTGGTACTTAGGCCCTGGACAGGGTCTTTCCAAGTTTCCTGACAAAGGAAGGCATTATACACCATTACACTTTAGAGAGTTCAAGAAATAATGGTCTTTTGAGGCATGTTTTAGATTTTTACAAAAATCTGGAGATTGGATCACAGGCGTTTTATCCTTTCATTTGGCTGCATTCTCCTCTGGTACACAAAATTTGAGGATGCTCATTGGGAAAAACACAATACTGTAAGGTATAAAAAAAAACATTAATGTAAAAATCAAAACTGGGAAAATATAAGATAAAGGTATCTAGGAATGCCTCAGGTATGCTGTGATTTAGAAAAGAAATTCTGAGTTGGAAATTCACAAATATTCAGCCAAACTCTTAAATAAAGCACAAGTAATTTGCCAGCCATCTAATTAAAACAAGTCGTGTGAGTTATAGTGAAATTTTTTCCAACCGAGTACACATTTTTAATGGAAGGAAATGTACTTTAGATGAACATCAAAAAGACAAAATTCTTGATTTTTACAGAGATGTGGGTAGGCTTGCCTTACACATTCTGTAACAGTAATTTGGAATTGTGTTGTTTAATCCATTATTTAGAGGGGATTGGCCACATTTGAAAGTCTAAACATCTTTGACCATCTATTCTAAATGTCTACAAGTTTTTCAGTATGAATTTAGAATTTGGACATTCTGGGCTCAGGGAATTCACCCCATAGTTGGCTGAGACACAAAGTAATTGTGCTTTCAGTTTGCAAGACCATTATTGCTGTGAGCAGCTCTACCTAGCAAAGAGTATTTTTTCTAAAACTGGCGCCAACTCTAACTCTTCCCTAATGTTCCAGTACAGTCTCATCCTGACTGCCCTTTGTGTACATTCATGAGATTCCAATTGCACATTGTTAATCCTCCCTAAATGACATTGGTGAATTTTAATTAAGGACATATTCTAATATATGTGTAGTAGGAAAATAATTTGCGAATAGGAAAGTTTGAAGCAGTACATCTGACTTTTTGTAGCATCGGAAATAAAGCATTGCAGCAGCGCTACTCATGATGATGAATGAAGCCTGCTTAGAGTCCATGACACCCTTAGCAAGAGAAATTCTCATGCAATCAAAGCTCCGTGTGGAAAGAAAGCTCTAGGCCCTACACTCAGATGGCGATGGTGGTGTGTACTCACTGATTGCAGATGCTGCCAGTTGTACAGAAAGTAATTGATGCTAGACCCTGACTCAGCTTTTGAATTTGTATGTTTTCTACCTTTACAGTTTTATGACTTTATCTAGCTTTTACACCTGGAACATCTTAAATTTAATGTGCAGTTTAGCATACCATTTTAAAATAAAAATAGTAGTAGTGAAATATTTTGAAGTGGAGGTACATTTAGTAACATGAGTTGTATTAATTACACTTGGCATGCTGTTCAATTTGGAGATGCAAAGACTTATGTATGTAATTTAGTTTGCTGTCTGTATTAGTCTGGCTAATTAAGCATGAGCTACTGCAAAGAAAAAAACCAAAACTCTCAAAATCTGAGTTACTTAGCACAACAAAAATTTATGTCATGTTCTTTCAAATGCTAGATGAATCAGTGGGGCTGATCCCTCTGTTTCTTAACACGGCATTGCCGGCTCCTTCCAGCTTGTAACCATGCAGTCCCAGTCCTGGTCCTTGGGTCTGGGAAGAGAAGCACGGAGATAGCACGTCAGCTCCTAAGTGCCTCATCCCAGAAGTAACAAATGTCACTTTCACACAGATTTCATTGGCTAGCACTAGTCACATCAATAGGATATGTTAAGAATCCAAAAGTTAAGCTTAGAACTCTGATTTCAGGGATGCACATGCTACTCTGAATCCATTACATTTAACAAAGATATATTTGTCTACTGCTACTCAAAAGATTTTGCAGGATGATTAGGATACAAAAACAAGTAGGTCTGACATGACTTTTGCTCTGGAGGAACTAGAATTCTAGCATTGCAGACAGATACGTGGACAAATTCATTGTATTCTGGGAGATATTGTAATGGGGCACGTGCAAGCAGGGATGGAACAAGTTTGTTCTTAGTTCAAAAAGAATGTAAGTGAATTTGTCATTTTCATATTGATTAAATGGTGAAATGAGTATTCTAGATAACATTAAATAAAATTATGTGTATGACATGCCTTCTAATTTTATTGGGATGGACTATCCTAGAGTATAACTTGTAAAACAAGGTGTGGTAGGAGCTGATGGTGCAGAGGCTAGCAGAGATCAGGGTGAAGAAAGTAGCTGGAACAATGGGATGCTACATAATTACCTAGAGAGAATATGGTGCAAGAAATACAAAAAGCAGAAATAGTTCCCTGAGGAACATTGACATTTAAGGAAGGGCTGAAGGCAAATACAAAGGAAAAAAGCCGCACGCACGCGTGTGTGTGTGTGTGTGTGTGAGGGTCAATCAAGGATCACTCATTTTTATTATCATTAATTTTAGATGTATAGTATTCTTATAATGTGAATGTTCATATCAAGCAAGAAAAACATATTCTGGTAATTGATAATTTTTACAGTGTTCATAACTAATGTTTACTAATAAAGTCTGTTCCTCATTTTGTCAAAATTAGTAACAAAACTGATTCCTAATAAAATCTATGAATTTCTAAAGCAAACAGAAGCTTCATAGATGTTGCAGTGTCAGCACTTGTGGTTTTGGATGTGTAGATTTTCAAGTTAGTGTGTTTGAATATAATACTTGGAATGCTCTAAGAAACCATTTTTGCACAAAAGAATGATTACATTTTGGTGAAATTTTATCTCCGTAATGTTATAATACTTGATATGGTGGATTACATACAAAATTCTACATCAGCCAAAAAATCATGATGGGGAAATTTGTCGGAAATCTATGAAAAGATGGTGAGCAGGTGTTAGTCATTTACCATTACTGGAGCAAGATACCTGACACCTACAATTTAAAGAAATGGAGAATTCTTTTGGTTCATGGTTTCTGAGGATTTAGTTCCTGATTGCTGGTTCCAAGGCAGAAATGGCTTGGTGGAAGGGCGTGGTAGAGTACAACTGCTTACTCCATGGCAGCCAGGACGCAGAGAGGGAGGAGCCGTGGACAAGAATACACCTTCCAGATCTCAAACCCAGTGACTCGCCTCTTCCCACCAGGCTCCACCTCCTGTCATCAACTCAGACTTCAACTCATCAGTGCATTCGTCCACCGATGAGTATAGTATCCCCCTGATCCACTCGCTTTCTCAGAGCTCCACCTTTGAACACATGAGACCGGTAGGACGTATTTGGTCTGTTATCACCAGGCTCGAGCCTTGCTAAGCAGGTTTGCTAGCACAGTTACATTGGTAGCATGGTTGATGGCTTATCTAAGGAAAAACAGAGGAATGGTATTTTCTTCAGTCTCCAAAGCAGCACACGTGCTGCACAGCAGGATCTATGAGCAGTTTTGGATTCAGCAGCTCAGGGCTTGTGTCAACATTTGTGAAATTTAATAGAATCATGGTTCATGGCATGGTAGAAGATAGATTGCAGTTACATTTAATTATGCGGAGGATTAAATGAGAGTCGAGTACATAGATGTGATGAATATAGACTACTCTTTCTTTTGCTACATATATTCTCTTTAATTGAAGGAGTATTCTTTGGATTTTAAGTACTACTTAAAATCACTAATTTTGAATGTGTTTTTTTAATGTGTTTTAAAATGCGTGTGTCTATATCAGTCTATAACAGCAAACTACCATCCACATCAAGACAGTGAAGAAAAATCTTGCATGTGAGTGTCACATAATCTCTTAAATGTGATATTTCTTATTACATCCCTATTTCTACCTAATAAAAATGTTACTCCCCACTTCTGTGACCTAAAGAGTTGTTAAAACCCCTTTAACCTTTGTTTTATACAAATGTGAATATCTCAAATGCAGACTGATTTTATTTACTTGTTAGAGCTTATTAATTGGAATTTTAACCAGTTTATGAGTATAATTCATCTCTATCTCTGTCAGTAACTTTTATGCAAATTTTAGTGCTTCCTTAGCATTTTTCTTTTGCTACTTTTTCTGGGATATCATTTGTTTTCCATTCCAGAAACTTGGAAAGTATATAATCTATTTTTGTCCACAATTTAATAACAAATTGACTTATATGAACTATCATCTGATGCAGTAATTACTGGTTTTCTCAGTCAGTACTTCAAACATACTCATCCCTCTCCAATCAGTGCTTTGGAAATTTTCTCCTTACCTTATTAGTATTGACATTATGAACTTGTTAGTTTTTTTTTTTTTAAAGGAATTAAAACTGTACTATTTTCCAGTTTTGTTAGATGAACATTTAGAATATCTTTTCTGAACTTGACCTGCCCATAATGACAAAGTACTTTTATTTAATGTACATTTGGCTTAACAATATCTACGTTACATGGCAAAAATAAAACAGTATATTTTTACATTGAATATTTGGTTTGCATTTGACAGTTTAAAGCTATGTAAATTGAAATATTTAGAGCCACCTTACAACTCTATTTTGATTTAAATTTATTACCCTATATGTAACAATTTTAGACTTCATGTTCTTAACCATCAAATCTTCCATACTACTACGTCCCTACTCTAGTTTTCTGTTGGCTGCAATAAATCATTCACCAAAATTTTCAGAGAAGGTTCTTGGTCAACATACTTTGTTAACTCCTTGGTAGCTAAGAGTGTCTTCCAGTTGCCCTCTTATGCAAATACTAACTTGGCAGGGTACTGTAATTCTTGGTTCAAAATTATTTTCCCTTAAAACTCTATAGATATTGTTTCATGGTCTTCTGGCATTTAGAAGTGTAAGAGAAAAATCCGAAGTCAGTCTGACTTTTGCCCTTTTATAGGTAACCTGCTTTTCTGTCTGGATACTTGCCAAATTTTTTCTTTATCCTTGAAATTTAAAAAAGTCACAAGGATATATCTAGGTGTCGCTTTCTTCTCATTGCAATTTAAAGGTACCGTGTGAGCCTTCTTCATTTGTAGGCCTACTTTGTTCTTCAACTCTGAAAAGTTTTCTTTAATTAGTTCCATAATTATTGTTTCAGCTTCATTTGCTTTGCCCTCTGTTTGAGGTATTCCTATTATACATAGACTGTATCTCCTAGACAGGCCCTCTACATCTCTCTTTTTCTCAGCCTAATTTCTTTGGCCTTTTCCTATGCATTCTGTGAGAATTTCTCTTGTTTTCCATTACTGCAAGAATTTTAGTTTGTAACCAACCCTTCTTATGTGCTTCCTTTGAATGGAAGGCCTTGATCTCTTCCATATGGCCACAGACCACCTACTTTACAATTAAGCCCATGTGAGTAACAAACTCGTAATACAGTCCGTAATTTCTAGAAGATTGCTGCAGTCCAGGATATCAGTATCAAGAGGAGGCATTTTCTTGATTACTTTGCTTTACTCCTTCTTCTGAACCGCGGTCTTATGAAACTTTCAATGGCTTTTTGCAGTGGGGGTCTAGAAACATGGTCTTCCAAAGCACCAGAGTTGGAAAACAACAAAAATGTCTCCCTTCTGTTATCTCTACCTCGTCAGGTCGGGGCTAATGGCACAGTGTACAACTTACCTGAGGAGCGGCTCTTGCACATTAGTCAGGCAGTGGAGTGTAGACTGCTCTTTGAAGAAGCTTGTCTAGAAGGGAAGAAGTAAAATAAGAAATGAAATAAGGGCCTAGGAGTGTAGCTCAGTGGTGGAATGCTTGTCTGGCATGTTGCAAGGCCTTGGGTTCCATTTTTGGCACTGAAAAAGAAAGTGAAATAGAAGTGCTAGATGGAGCACGGGTAAAGGATGGGTTTGTGCGTTGGGAGATCTTTAGACATGTGAATTGCTTAAAGAAAGGGGTCAAGATTTTAAATAGTCTGCTGGGTCAGGCATGAGTATGGATCAAAATTAACGCTGTTAATTTCTCCATCAATCTCGTACTTCCAAGAAGGTGAAAGAAGAACATATATCGAGTAAAAGAGCAGGACTATGTTCCAACTGCCCAATTTTTTCACTGTCCTCTTAAAGACAATATGCTTCTCAGAGTACAGTAGCTCAGATACCATCTCACTGTGTCTCACTGGGTATATCTAGGTGTAATCTTAATATTGAGCTGTATTGAGAAAGTGGAGGATATGTCTCTTCGTAATGTTACTTTGAATAGGCACATGAGATTAGAAGAGGTAATTAAAGCTGAGATATTTAAGCAGTGGCCTTTGGAACTTCTTCAAAGTTGCTGAACAGTCCCGGCCAGTTCCCTGTAATGCCAGGCTATTAGTAGCTTTCAGGAGAGGCAGACAAGAGTACTCTCTCTTTGACCAAAGCAGAACTGTGCTGCAAGCCCCTGATAAACCGAGGGTGAGAAAAACCCAAGGATCATAAATTTAGTTCAAAGGTAGACCATCACATTGCGTTAATTTTGGTTTAATTTTAGTTATTTTGTCTTACTTTTATTTATTTTGGGGGGCTGTTGGAGATCGAACCCAGGGTCTTTGCAATGAGCTATATTTCCAGCCCTTTCTATTTTTTATTTTGAGACAGTCTCACCATGTCACTAAGTTAAGTCGGGGCTTGAACTCATGCTCCTCCTGCCACAGCGTCTCATAGTTCTGAGTTTACAGGCATGTACCATCACACCTGGCTAGTTTTTAAATTTTTGTGAAATTTATTAATTATAGCTTTATTAAGAAGAGACTGTGGTTACAGTTGGTGTTCAGACAGTCGTGTTGGCTCTCTTGATTCTGGTTCTTGCTGGAAATAGCCACATACACCTCAAAACTGCCCTGTTAGGAAAGTGCTAATGTCTTGCTTTCTTAGCTGAACTTGCACAGTTATTTCTTTGTATTTGGCAGTGTGTGAAGGAAATGACCTGTCCTTCCCTTCCCCTTGTAGGGCACCTTTTAAAAATTATTGTTTAGAAAAATGCCAAGCATTCCACAGAGTACAGAGAATAATATAAAAGATGCTCAGTTCACACCATCAGCTTCAAAAGAACATGTAAGCAGCTGGGGGTGGTGGTACATGCCTGTAGTCTTAGCCATCTGGGAGACTGAGGCTGGAGGATTGCAAGTTCAAACCCACGGTGGGCAACTTAGCTACTTGGAAAGTTCTTGTTTTCAAATAAATAACTAGAAAAGGGCTGGGGAGATGGCTCAGTGTGAAGCCCTGGGTTCAGTCTCCATTGCTGAAAACTAAAAAGGTTAGAGAACAAGCTGCAGCCTGCTGCGTACCCCCTTCCTTCCCCAATAGCAATTTATATGAGAGTCCTGTTTGTCTGCCTAGTTGCCAGCATTTTTCATTGTCAGAGTGAAATGTTTGCCAATCTTATGAGTGAAAAATGATGGAGCTCTATATTTTCAAATTACCCTTGGAGTTGCTGAGAATAGATAACACGTGGTGGGTAGGTTCTCAGAGAAACATAGCCCCCAAACAAAGTATAGTATTGATTAAAATTTGCGATAAATTTATTAAAATGGAAAATGAGAGGATATTGACATGTACATGTGTTAGTGAGTCAGACTAGCTCGAACATGCTGTTGGATTTGGATTGGTTGCTGCATGATGGGTTTGGCTGCTGCCCCCACAGGAATCAGGTAGGCTTCTGTGACGAGTGTTACTTAACACCGAGAGCAATGGCCCGTACCTGCCTCTTGACTGATAGAGCCCACTCCCATCATGAGCTCTGGTTTCTAGAAGCTTTGCCACATACTTGTAAGAGTCCTCAGAAATCTTCCCTTTCCCTTGATAGTCGCTTTTGTTCCTCTGTTGTGCTTGTGTCTCTCCTTTCTATTTTTAAGATACTATTATCTGAAATGTGTCTTAGAGCTTCTTTGGAGCTTTTGATGAAGATTTGGGTGTCGCTGCTGACAGGCAATGGGAGGTGGGCCGTGCATTGACATTTGGTGTCATTTAGTATTCAGGGAGTAACAGTAGGCGCTTGACACTGAAGTTGGGCACCTGTGCTCAGTACGTTGGCCTTGCCTACCAAAAAAGAAAAAAAAATAAAGTGGGGTTCTCTTTTGAAGTCACTTGAGTGTGAATTTACGAATGTGAGGCAGGATCACTTAGGCCCTGTCGTGCCCTGGCCCTCACGCAGTGCTGCCATAGGACATGCTCCAGGAGGAGCTGGTGGGTGAATGCACACAGAGCTCCCTTTATTTTTTTCCCCATTGCTTGATCAAAGAATTATAAAGCCAGAAAAGCTCATTTGGATGTTCTAACCAAGACTGAGGGCTCAAAGCAAGGAAATAAATAAAATTCTGACACAGCAAGGCTGATTGATTGTCCGTCTTGATTCCAGAGCCTTCCAGAGCTCATGACTGCACAGCCTCCCTGGGCATCTTGTTTTACTGCTTGGTCATTCCTTAGTCATTCAGGGATTTCTTTTCTTGTATTCCTGCTTATTTAACCTTTTCATTGAGAGGCTGAAGCAGGAGGATGGCTGCGAGTTTGAGGCCAGCCTGGGCTACATAGTGAGTTCAAGGCCAACCTGGATTACACAATGAGATCTTGTCTCAAAAAAAAAGAAGAGGAAGGAGAAGAAGAATTCAGTACCATTCTGAGCTTATGCTACTCTTCAACAACCACCGGATTCCTCTAGTATCCCAGTACCTGAAGGCCAGTTATTAGGACAGACTAGGCCATTGCAATGTTAACAGATAAACCCCTTGAACTCTGAGTGATGTAATTCATTGAAAGTTCATTTCTCAGCTGGGGAGAAGCCAGTGTTGACTTCTTCCCCCACAGCCAGGACATCAGTAGCACGTGGATGCCGCAGTCCAGCAGCAAGAAAAGAGGTTGGAGGGACTCCATGGGCCACACCTGAGAGGGGCTCTTGTCCTGTCTGCTTAGGTGCTAATAACAAGAGCACATTTTCATGGCTGCAGTCTGTCTGCAGGGGCCTGGATGTGCAGCTGCCTTTGTGCCCAGGAAGCAGGAAATCAGGCAGGGCATGGTTTCCACGTAGCATGCGCTCTCAGTAGAGTATTCTTAGCGGCATGGTGTGATTTGACAGTGTGTTGATGAAAGGGAATCTGCATCATTGTTTGACGGATTAAATTCACCAATGTGGTCTGCCTGATTAACACATTTTGTTAGAGAAGTTTCATGCAGTCAGACTGGAGGAAGTGTGTTTTTGACTTTGCCAACCGATATCTTTATTTTTATCTAACTCTATTCTAATGTCCTTTTACATTCCCCCTCCATCTGTTTTCCTTCTTATATTCTGTCTCCATGGCTAAGAGATGCACTGGACTTCTTTGGGAAGAATGAACTATTTTCTTGACTAAATGGGCTAATTTTTAGCAAGAATAAAGCCTGGAAAAATTAAGAAAAGAGAAATTGATTCCGTTTAACTTGCAGTGCTCTGTTTCCTTTTCCTTTCTTCATCATTTCTACTCAGTTTAACATGTGCTATTCTAATTTGAGTCAGGAGCAAAATATTTGAACATTTCAAGCCTTTATTTATTACCAGGAGACATGAGGAGGCAAATCCACGTATGGGTCAGAGGGAAGCAGAAAGAAAGAGCAAACTGAATGAGGCCATTTGAGATACACCGTGGGGAGAAGGATGGGTAAAGTGAAACACATTTATAATCACTGCACTCAGTGCACTGGATAGAGCAGAGATGAACTGTTAGAATACTTTTCTATTTTACACCATTGCTTTCAACAAGTTCCATCAAATTCTTCCTCATCCATAGTGAAATTTTAAGGGATCCTGTAGCTTTCTTGGTCATTTTCAAGTACAATTGAGTACAGCAGCAAAGTTTCCATCTCCCATCTATCAGGAATCATCTGGTCTGCCCCAGCTCAGGCCAGTGGGACGGGTCAGAAGCTGAAGCTCAGCGAGGGCAGAACAGGGAGGAAGGACTGAAGATATTGATCCACGAGAGAGGAGGGAAGCAAGGAGCAACAGAAGTCCTGTGTCATGGATAGAGTTGGAATCTGGCTTTGGTGACTTCTATGTATGACCAATATCTGGGAGCCGATGGTTTTTCTCAAGAGTTGGTTTTGTAGATCTCTTGGTTGTTGCCCACTAGTGACTTTTCAAGGCTGAGCAATGATGTCATATCCACTGTTATTTGGTTCCCACCCAGGGTTCTGTATGCATTGGTGTCCTCGGCTTAGAGCTGCAGGATGCCTCTGGACTGGGGTACTTTTCAGGGCAGTTCATGGAGAGCGCTTTCTGTGTAGGTGGCCATCCAGGTTACAACAAACTCACAGCACTTCCTGTAACACAGGGTGCCACCCCACCCCCAGCTCCACTCTGACGTCCATTTCCATTGCATTGTTGGCTCTTAAGAGTTTTTCAGGCTTGAGGAGTAGTTTGTAGGTCTCCCAAAGCCAAGGAGACATGCCAAATTCTCTATATTGCTCCCTAAATCCATTGTCCTCCTTCCTGGCACAGCTGCTTCCTTTCTTTCCTAAGGGAGAAGAAGGGTTGTTATCTAATGACAACTCTCCAAAGGGGTCATTTTTCCAAAACACGATGAAATTTTGGCTTTCACTCATAAGGCATGGAGTGGGTGATGAGCAGTCCATCTCACCCTCTCATACTGTAATTGTTGTAGTTTGGATCTTGACTCTTGAAGCCTGTGTGTTAATTAATGAAGGGCTTAGGCCTGGAGTGGTGGTACTGGGAGGTGGCAGAACCTTTAAGGGGCAGGGGTTTTGTGAGAGGTCTTTAAGTCACTGGGGCTGTGTCACTAAAGGGATTGTGGGGGTCTCTCTCTCATTTTTGCTTCTTGGCCGTGAGGTGAATGATGTTACTCTGCCATGTGCTGCTAGCACAATGTGCTGCCCTATCCCTGACCCAGAGCAACAGGACCAGTTATCATGGATGCAAACCTGAGACTACGAGCCAAAATAAAACTTGACTCTTTATAAGTTAGTTATTTCAGATATTTTGTTATGGTGGTAGAATGCCAACTTATGTATCTAGCATCTTAATTTATCTTTTTTTTTTTAGCCTACGGGGCCTCTACCGGCGATAAAAGGTATTCCATTCAACACTTCACTTCATATTCCAATCTTTTGAAACAATAATGTTAGCTGTGGTAGGAAAATATTCATATGGGCTCCCCACAAGACACTGAGAACAGTGAGGCCCTCTGGAGGGAAGGAGGCTGGAAGAGGACTCGCGCTGGATTTCAAGGACAAAGGCCACGTGCTGGAGGGAGGCATTGGGAGAGCACTGGGTGCCAGACCACAGAGCCAGCTAGTAGTCAGGGCCCTTCATTTCATGAGAAGAGGGAGCCACAGAGGCGCCTTGACCCCACGGCTCTTGTGAGCATAAGAGCATTTATTAGTAAACAACATACAGTCTTCTCGTGAAGAATCAGGAGCATGTTCATTGCTACTCTACTTGTTTCTATCTACCTAGACCTGTACAGTGCTAATTGTCAGCACCTCTGTATCTTTCCTTTGTTCTAGGCCTGCTCCTGAGCTTTTCCCCATGACTATGAAATAGGGCCTATAAACTGTCCTCATTTTACAGATGGGCAGGTTGAATCAGAGAGAGGTTGAACAGCTCGTCCAAGCTCACCAGCTGGTATGTGATGCAGTCAGGCTTAGTGTAGCTCGGAGTCAGCAGTGTTATCTTGGCTGCTCTTTAGGCAGGTTAATAACATAGAAAGAAACCAACTGTATACTTACACCTAGAGGGGAGGGAAAAGGCAGTAACTTACTTAACTCTGCTGTTCCTTCTTGCCTTGGGCACGCTCTTCCTGGGAATTTCTGGCAGGAATGGTGCTAACCCCTGGCCCCTGTTTACCAAGAGCTCTGGCTGTGCTCAGTTTGCACATTCTTCCCCGTGAGCGGAGCCCCTGTGAGAGAATTCTCTTGGCCACTGGGACAGGTGCTGCCCTGATCTGGAAGTGGATGTGCTTGCTCTCTGGCATGCCCTCTTCTTAGCCCACTGCTGGGAGCCCAGAAATGTCTGGAAAAGGAAAGGACATGGGCGGGGGGAACTCTGGTTTACACTGGAAAAAGGGAATGAAGTCTCTTCATTCAGAAAGGCAGTCAATACCATTTATCAAATTAAAAACCACCATTTGTTAATAATACCCCTCTTGCTGTAGAAGAAGTAGCACAATGTTCTCTGAGTACTGCTTAAAAGGAAAGGACCTGGATGAAGGCTGAGCAGGAAAGGAAGTTACTCACCTCTAACATCAAGATGCAGAACAGTTCCATCACCACCAGGATCCTTCTTGTCCTTTTATAACCATGGGCACCCCTCATCTCCATCTGCCTCACCTAATCTCTACCAATTGCTAATCTGTTACCCATTCCTGCAATTTTGTTATTTTGTAATGTCATAGAAATAGAATCATACAGTGTGGGGATTGGATTTTCTCACTCAGCACAATCCCTTGGACATTCCCTAAGTTGTACCCATCATTTTTAGTGTAGAGTGTCAGTCAGTGGTGTATATATCTGGTAGGTCTTGCAAACATGGTGTTGTTGAAAATTATCTGGTACACTTAGTTTTGACACGTCCGGTCATAGGTGGATTGGCCTTCTAGTGGCTAGTTAACTTTATCTCATCTTCTACCAAAGCCATAGACTAAAAAGTCCAGATTGATATGGGAAAAATGCCAGTATAAAACAGTTCATCTGGTATATTTTAATATCATTAGTTACTTATTGTTATCACGGTTAAATTTCCGTCACATCTTTGGCTTTCCTGTAATAGGAAACCTGCACTGTAGCCAATATTTCATAATGTAACCAGCTTTGTGCAGGCACATTTCATTGCAGAATGAATGGAAAATGCTTCTTTAGGACTGTTAGGATGTGATCATTGGATTTTAAGATTTTGCTGTACACAGCTGAGTAGCTCGAGCCCTGTAGAGTTTCAGGGTGTGATTTCCTTCAGTCACCCCCTCTTACTTTGGCTTGGTCAGGGGTGTACCTCTAGTTGCAAACAGTCTGGTAAAGAGCTAAGTTCTATGTGACTCAGTGTTGATGAGGGGAATAGAAGCCAGTGGATTAAGGGAAAAGAGGACTGTAGAGTTTTCCAAGAAAGTTTTGGTTACTTGTCCTTAAGATATTTGGGAATAGATTGTATTGAGCTATTTAGCTTTTGCTCAGAAATTGTGTGTATTGATAATTCACTTTGGCCAAGGGGTTATAAAGACCACTGAATTTCGTGTTTAGGCTAACATTAAATGATGCCTTTTTCCTTGGTAGTTGCTGAAGCAGATTGTCTAACAGGAAGGGCCTCAAATAGGTAACTCAATAAATTTTAGAGTACTGGAGCAAACCAAGGGAGGAAACAAAAGTCTTTACAAGATACTCCTATTGATTTGTTTTCTTTTTGGAAAGGTCAAAAAATATTTCTACAACAGTGAAACAACACAATTAATATCTATCCAATAACATTCACTGATGGTGCAATCCAGCCTTTCCTATATCAACAAGCGAGATTGATACTCTAGGCTGACAGCCGCAGCTTGTGATATGTTCTCCGAAATTCTGCTCAGCACCCGAGTGGAAGGCAAGTGTTGTTTCTCAGTTGTGTTTCCTTTGGGAGTGGTATGCAGTTTGATTTCTTTTAGGTTTATTTTTAAATGTCATCTTTTAATTATATTTTGGATAATGATGAAGAGAGTTGCTATTTGGTGAGGCGAATAAATCTTAAAAGGCTCAGTGACTCCTTTATCTGCTGCTTACAACTCCCACTAGTAAAGAGTGTTTCATTAATTGTCATTACTTGGGAATTATGGAATTAGAATAACTGACATTCCTCTTATCATTCATATATTTAAGCAGCAGTGAATTACTTATTCTATATTAAGTTCCTTTCTTGGTTAAAAAAATTATAACAGTGTGGCAAGAAGTAGAGCACAATTAACTTTTGTTTTGGAAAGCAATTTTTCTAACAGAGATATGTAAGCAACTATTATTCCTGGTTTCTTAATAGAAAGAAACGGATTAAGTACATCGCATTTAATGCTTCAAGAATTTTAGTGATAAGTTAGAATTATGTACTCTACACTCAGGAATAAGGCATTTTTCCTAATGCACACCCCCCCAACATGCATGTTTCCCCCCACCACCACATACATCTTACTCAAGTACATCAGCTACTGTGTTTTTCTGCTGATGGCCCTTGGGCTTTGTCTTCGTTGGTCACCAGAGGGCCAGGCCAAGTGACTCAAGTGTGAGCTGCTCCTGTAAATTTGTGTTTTGTGGTTAGTGAAATCAGCAGTAAAATACCGTGGTATCTGGGACAGACGGTGTTTACTTTGCTGTCTTGAGGCATGACTCTGAGGGTCAGAGTGTTCCAATGGTGGGGGCTCAGGGGATTTACTGAATCTCTGCTCTATTCTTCCAGGAAGATGTGTTTACACCAGAGTAAACTCATCACATTCTAGGCAGCTGCTTGTGGCCTAGTTTTGATAACTCAGGATAATATGGAAAGCTAGTGATAAACAGAAGTAAATGAAAACATGTTCCAGCACCAACACTGTCGTTGGACAGTGTTTCCTCAAACCCGGTTATGGGAAGGACTTACCTCATGCAAACTGGTCTAGGAAGAACCCACATTTAGTTGGTAGTGATTATTTAATTAATGACAATCTTAGTGTATGTAAAATATGATGCCTTTTTAATGTCTCCCCTGCAATTTTGAGGAGCGTATTAGTACTCAAAGCTCTGTGTGCAATTCAAGCAATGAAAAAAATAACAACTAAGCAATCAAACCAGAGTGACTGTTTTAAAAAATGGACAATGTCCAAAGCTATTGGAATATTAGCAACACTTTTTTTCCTGAATGAAAATCGTTATTTGCAATGTGTTATGTAACTGTACTAAATTTCTCTTGGGTTTGAGGCTCTTACATTGAACTTGGGAGAAAAAGATGAAATATATTAATACTATATTTGAGAGCTAATCAAAGGGAGATATAAGAGGTAGGATATGTGTCCTTGATTGGTCGTATGTGTATATACACTTAGCCTTTATTTCTGAATAAATGCTAAGCAAGGCATACTGTTCCCTTTATATTTTTGAAAGCTTATGAATTACCCAGTAAAAAAAGCCAATTTGGTCAGCTCAACTTGTTGTTTCTGCCTCTTTGTGTTTGCTTTTACTTTTTCTTCCTGTTGGGAGATCTTCACCTTTTGAAATCCTATGTGTCACTTAAGACTGTACCTAACTTCCCTGTCAGACATTCTTGTCAGCCTACTTCACAGCGAGCCCTTTTTCCTTTGCAACCCTATTTTACCTCATTTCTACGTGTTTATAGATCTTCGTTAAAAGTATACATCCTTGAGGGTAAGAACTATGCAGTGGCACATGCCCAGGTTTACATCCATTTCTAGCCCTTATTAGCAGGTGGTTGCCTACCCCCGCTGCCATTCCCACCTTACCAGTCCTTGGATTTTTTTTCCCCTTTAGTAATTGAGAAGCCAGGTAGCCATGTTCCTCGTATCCCATAAGTCTGGGATGACCAAGCAATCTAGTTCTATGCAATGAAATGTAAGAAGTTTGGGAAAGGTCTTGTGTCCTTAAATGTAACAGATATGAAAACAGTGATCCCTGCAACTATTCCTGCTTTCCTTCTGCCGAGTATAGGATGACTGGACACCAGCCAGCTGCTTTGCAGTTATGCGATCACTGTAATGATAAGGATGGAAAGTACCTGCTAAAGAGGATGGAGCAGGAAACCTAGGAATGCCTACTTCTGGAATTCTTGTTATAGAAATTTTGTGTCTGTGATTTAGGCCACATTTAATAGATTTTCTACTGTATTTAGCCAAAAGCATTTCTAGATAGTTGTGTGACCTTGGACAAATCAGTTAAATTCTCTCGACTTTTGTTTATTTATAAAATGAAGCTAGTAATAGTGACTGAACAGTACTGATGCAAGGATTAATGCGATCCTATTTTGTGATTCGTAGTGAGCAAATAACTGTTTCTTCAGTTCTATTTTTTTTAACATGATATTCTTAATCTGAAAGCATCTGCCACATTGTTTTGTACAAAAATAAGTCCTGATGAATAGCTGTTGAATGAGTGAGTGAATATTGGAATAAGAGAATTGGGCAGACGTCGTAAGATAAGGTACTAGAGTAGCTTCCCACAGGCTTGGTAATGGCTGGGTAGACAGTCTTTCTCCACCTCTTAAAATTGACTTGGCCCTGTCTCCTGCTTTGGTCAGTCAGAGATGCAGCAAACATGAGCAGATGCTTGCAAAGTGTTTGCATACTGGGACCTACCCTGTTGGTGCATTTGGAACCTTGTCACCACTGTGGGAATAAGCTGAGGGATTGCTCGGTGTGAGAGAGCCAGAGCCCCTTTCTCTGCCACTGCCAACAGGCAGCCAACAGTGGACTTGCCAATGAGTCCAGCTGTTGCATACACTAAGTGAACCCAGCTGAGAACTGAAGTACCTTCTACTTGAGCCCCTAGTGTCAACCAATATCGAGCTAAATGAATAGTTATTTCAAGCCAGTAAGTTTCACGATGATTTTTTGTGCAATAAAAATTTTTTGTGCATCATATGTGTGATGGTCTAGAGGGACCTTGAAACAGTGGTAAATGAGCGTGAAGATTCTTAGCTGTGATAACTGGGGAAGACACCATGTCACCTTTGTGGTGTTCCAGCAGAACGGAACCTGATTCCCATCATGAAGAAACACCAGATAGTCTCAAATTGAGGAGCATTCTGCAAAATAACCAGCTTGGATTCTCTAAAATGCCAGTGAGGTGTAAGATGAGAGGAGGCTAAAGAGAGGTGCTGAGGTTAACAGAGGCTAAAGGACAGGATATATAAGTGCAATATGTATTCTCAGCTGGATCTTAACTGGAAAGGAAAAATTCTACAAAGACATGACTGAGACGGTTGACAGAATTTGAGTACACGTCACGGATTAGGTGGAATAATACATTAGCGTGACATTGTTCAGTTTGATAACTCTGCTGTGGATACGCTGGGATTATCTTTGCTCTGGGTAGGACCATTGGGCATTGCTTCAGATTCTGTGGACTAGTATTTGCTTCCAAATCTGCTGTTTTCTTAAACTGCAGAAACCCAAAGTGTAGAACACAGGAAGGAAGGGGATGGACCAAAGTGTGCTTTTCAAGATGAGTGTTGAAGTGTTTTTTTCCCCCTTTATGATTAGATTAAAATACAGTCTAGCTCAGATTGCATCAAAGATCACTGTTGTTGATAGCCTGTATAATCTAATCCACAATCAGCTCCATACCATAGAAAACTATTTTAAAAGATCAGTCTGCCTTTGGATCATGTGAAGGACTTATCGACAGAGTGTTTGGGGCCAAAGATATATACAACTAGAGAAATTTTTCGGGCAGAAGATCAATCTTCGGGCTCAGCTTGTAAAGTCAATCATCCAGTGGCAAGTCTCAGAGGGAACAATTCAAGAGTTGTAGCTGCAAAGTAGATAATCCAGGACTGTGTCCAGAGTAAACCACAAATCAGAATTCATGTAGCTGTGCTGGCCTTGCTAGGCCTGCCTCTGCCTGCACAGGGTCTCACTAGGATACTGCGCTTTTATTCCTGTGTGATTGTCATTGCAATTGATGATCAAGGGAAGAGGAGATTTTTGTCCAAAACCGTTGTTAAATTCCAGTCCTGTCAGTCCACTGAGTAGGTCTGGGTGTATATCACTATCAAATAACTGTGAAAGGTGATTTTGGAGTAACTAAAGCCACCATTCGGAAAATTCTCCTGCTGCATTTAGGTGCCTCCTTAGACATAGCTCCCGTAAGTTACTGTTTCTGTATGGATTCTGGGAACACAGTCGCTGGATATGTACTTGAAATCAAATGACCTAGATTTGAGTTCTGATGTCTGTCAGACATAGTCGATCCCAGTCTGACATTCCCAGAAGGTCCATTATGGCTCAAAATCTAGATAATGGAGTAAAATGACTGCGACTGATGAATCCCCACAAAGTGTATGAGTGTTAATTGCTAGGGTTGTCTGAGCATTAAATGTAGCAATTATTTTGGGAACAAGGCAGTTTATTAAGTTGAATTTCTAGAAATCAACTAGACAAATATTTTTGACAACAAAAAATATGTTTAACATAATGCAATAGCTCCCTGCCCCCAATATTTAATAGCATAAGATTTTCACTTGATCTTTGGCCTTGTAAGGAAACAATCCAGAGGAGGAGAGATGGCAGAATGCAAGGGCTGTTTACATTTCCACAATCCAGTCACTGGGGAAGGAAATAAAATAGAAAGAGTATTAAAGCAGGAAGAGAGATGAGATCGTAGGCCTCAGAGAGCTCATGCCCTGCGCCTGTCAGGTGCTGTGCACGGTGGAGCTCAGTGAGTGGTGGTGAGAGCATGAGTAAATGATCAGGATGTTCACGTTTTTCTCTTGTTCTTTTTGCATTGCACATCTGTCCTTTCTGAGATGTCTTTTTGGAAATGGCATCTCTGAAATCACTTCTCACTGGTGGTGCTTGCCCGGAGTCCCTGCACCCAGAAAGCTGAGGCAGGAGAGTTACTTGAGCCCAGAAATTCAAGGCCAGTTTGGGAAACACAGTGAGACCCCATCTCAAAGAAAAAAAATAACTGAAATAAAATCACCTCTGTTAAGATAATACCTCACAGTATGACAGATAAAATTGCTCACCAGTACAAAACTAAAGTGACTGCTTATAGTGGAAAGTTCTTTTTAAGTGAGAAATTCTTCATAATACTATCCACTTAAATGAAACAAGTACCTAAAAAATAGAAAAATCGTGAAGCTTTTTTTTTTCATACCATTCAGTTGTTTCTTTGTGAATACTTACTGAGCACATGTTACGATACTGGAAATGCATCTGAGGATAAAACAAAGACTGCCCTCTGAATTCCAGGCTACCAGGGGCGTCAGTGACAAAAAATCAACACGGACGTTTGTTTAAGATGGTTTTTTTCTGAAGCGGGCAGAATGAGGGGTGTACTGACTGATGGAGAGGCTTATAGTTATAAGGTGTGGCCCGGGGAGGCCTCCCTGAGAAGGGGACATTCAAACAGACACCTGGAACAGTGGCCGCTGGATATCACTGTCCTAACAGTGTAAAGGTGAGTTCACCGGCCTGTCTCAGGGTCCCTGCAGACCAGGGGACCGCAGCACAGACAGCACCTGGCAGGTGGCTTTTGTCATTTTGTTAAATATTAAATCATTTTGCAGCAGTTTGTATTTCACTAAGAGCTTGTGTGGCGCAGAACCTCAGGTAACTCTGTCTGAAATGGTGGAATTGTGGGCTGCTAAGAACTGGGAGGAGCTTGCGAAACCGTGTTAGCACTGCTCTTTCTGTTATGGGAGAGGAGGCTGAGGCTAACTGAAGCAATCAGCAGGGTGACAGCTGACTAGGAGAGCTCAGTGTTTTCAGAGATGGATGTGACATTGAAAAAGAGATGTATTGTTTTCCTATCAGAAATGAAGCACACACAGAAAATTTCATGAAAATTTGTAAATGTTTAGCCCCAATAAAATATTATATAAAACAATAAAAAGTTAAAAATTATATAGAAATTTTTATAAAATTTATATTCAGTTTAGTAATATAAAATTTATTTCTGTGTAGGGAAATATTATGTAAGATTTATAATTTTAGCTACTTTAAGCACACAATTTAGTGGCTGTAATACTTTCAGTGTTGCAAAATCATTACCACTGTCTATTTCTAAAACGTTTTTATCACCTCAGACATAATTCTGAACCAAAGAAGAAATAACTCCCCATTCTTCTCCCCAGCCAACTCTCGATAACTTTTTATCTATTTGTTTTCATGGATTTGTCTGTTGTAGATTTGTAAGTGAATCTATATATTTTGAGCGTTGCTTCTATCACTTAACATACTGTTTTCCAAGGTTCATTCATGCTGTAGGATGTACCTGAACTTCATTCTTTTTTAGAGCTGAATAGTATTCTATTTATATATATAAAGCATTTTGTTTATCCACTCATCTGTTGACATACTTGAGTTGTTTCCATTACTTGGCTATTGTAAATAATGCTATTAGGAACATTAGTGTACTTTTGTCTTCAAGTGTGTGTGTGTGTGTGTGTGTGCATGCGTGCACGTGTGTGCACACCTATGGGTGTGGATGGGGAGGGAAGAAGAGACACAGAAATAGTATGAATTGCTGGGTCATGTTGTGAATCTATAACTCTTTGAAGAATTACCAACCTGTTTCCACAATAGCTATATTATTTTATACTTCAAACAGCAATGCACAAGGCTTTCAGTTTCTCTACATCTTTCTCAATGTTTGTTCTTATTTTTATTATTATCATCATCAATGTCCTTACTATTTTGTATGTGAAGTAATGTCTTATTGTCTTGTTGGTTTGCCTTTTTCTAATTACTAATGATGCTGAACATCTCATGTGCTTGTTAGCCATTTGTACATCTTCTTTGGAGAAATATCTACCCGAAAATTTCCCCTTTTATAGAGTGCCTAGTTTGTCAGTTGTTGAGTTGTAGAAGTTCTTATATAATTTGAATAGTAAGTCCATATGAGAGATGTGATTTACAAATTTTTTCTTTCTTTCTATAGGTTGTTTTTTTCACTCTGACAGAGTATTTTTGTTATATATAAGTTTTGAATTTGATTAAGTCCAATTCATCCATTTTTTTTCTTGAATTGTCTATACCTTTTGTATTATATGAAGATTTTTTCTTTTGTTTTCTTCTAAGGGTTTTATAGTTTTAAGTCTTAAATTTAGTTCTTTGATACAGTTTGAGTTAATTTCTGTATATGGTATAAGATAAGGGTCTAATTTGATTCTTTTGCATTTGAATATCTAGTATTTCTAGCATCATTTGTTGAAGAAACTTTTCTTTCTCCACTTAGTCTTCTTAGCACTTTTGTCAAAAATCAGTTGACACTGATGTGAGGATTTATTTCTAGACTCTGTATTTTATTCTCTTTCTCTATGTGTGTTTTCTTATGCTCATACCATACAGTTTTGATTACTGTGACTTTGTAGTAAGATTGGAAATTGAGAGATAATAGTCCTCCATTTTGTTCTTCATTTTCAGTATTGTTTTGAAAATTTGGGGCCTCTTGAAATTCCATATTAATTTTAGGATGGATTTTTCCATTCTTGCAAAAAGTTTGGTTTTTTGATAGTGATTCTATTGAATCTGTATTTTGCTTCAGTAGCATTGTCATTTTAACATTGACTCTTCCAATCCACGAACATGGGATGTCTTTCCATTTATTAGTATTCACTTTGGTTTGTTGTCTATGATATTGTATAGTTCTAAGGGTCTGTCTTTTGCCTCCTTGGTTTATTCCTAAGTGCTTTATTCTACCTAATGCTTTTGTAAATGAAATTGCCTTCTTAATTTTCTTCTCAGATTTCTAATCACTAGTGTATAGAAATAGAACTGATTTTTATCATGCAACTTTGCTAAATTTGAAAGTTCAATTTTTTCATGGATTTGTTAGGGTTTTCTACATATAAGATTGTGCCATCCACAAATAGAGATAACTTTACTTTTTCTTTTCCAATTGGTTATCTTTTATCTCTTGCCTAATTTCCCTGGTTAAAACTTTCAGTACTATGTTGAACATAAGTGGTTATAATGAGCAACATTATCTTGTTCCTGATCCTAGAGATAAAGCTTTCAGCTTCTCACCATTGAGTGTGATGTTAACTCTGGGTTTTTGTTATGTGATCTTTGAGGATGTTCCCTTGTGTTCCTAGTTCATTGAGTATTTTCATTATAAAAATGTATTATGTGTTGTCAGATGCTTTCACTGTCTCAGTTAAGATAACCATATGGGTTTTTTCTCCTTTTAATCTATTAATGCAGGATATTATGTTGATTAGTTCTCATATTTTGAACCAACTTTGCTTGTTGTCTTAGTTACTTTCCCATTGTTGTAATAAAATAATCTACACCTACCTAAAGAAGGAGAGGTGTATTTGGTCTCATGTGTTTTAGAGGTTTCAGTCTGCTGGCTGCAAGGCAGGAATGGTATGGTGAGATTGTATGGCAGAGGAAAGCTGTCACAATGGCCAGGCAGCAGAGAGAGAAGGGAGGGGATGGGGAGGGAGGTCTCTATTCAGTGACTCCCTGTTATGATGAGGCCCCACCTCCTAACACTACATTTGCCTATGGATTCTTCAGCTTGTTGTGCTACCGATGAGCTTAACACCACATGTTCCAATCACCTTCCAAAAGCCCAACCTCTGGGAACTTAAGGCTTTGGGGGGCCAATTTAGATCTAAACTATGACACTTGTATTCCTGGGATAAATCCCATTTGCTCATGGTGTGTAGCCCTTTCAGTATACTGCTAAATTTGGTTTAGCAGTAATTTGTTTAGAATGTTTGCATCTGTGTACACAAGGGATATTAGTCTGTGGTTTTCTTCTGTTGAGTTCATCTGAAATTACATTTTACTGTATTTAAAACTATTAGTTTTAATTCATCTTTCTTTGTTCTTGTGTTATAGCCTCTGAAAAAAATAGACATGTGTACTGGGAATTCCCTTTTTTTTAATATGTGAACTAACAATACACTGTACTGTTCATTAGTAAAATGAGAGTTAAGAAGGCAGAACTATCTATGTAAGGAGACTGAGAAAGCAGAACTTCAGCACCGCTAACACCTTTATGCTCTCATTCGTAGCAACAAGCACAGCAGAGTTAATCAAAGACTGTATGTCTCTGAAAAATTAATGTGTCAGCTCCAACATATAATGTGGTTTAAATTATGTTCTGAACAAAGATTTCACTCAGTTTCCAAAAGGTTAATAGGTCATTGATCAAAAATTGTAGGTGAAAGAATAGATTTCCTTTCTGGTCTCTCAGGAAGGATGAGGGTAACCGTTCCCCTGTAGTAGCGCTGTTGAAAAGTTGTTAGAAGTTACATCTGATTTCATTTCATCACCACTCACTTTCTAACGTAGTTATTCTAAACCATCAGAAAGAATTAGTCTGAAAAGCTGTATTTTTTTCTCAGCTGAGGGATAATCACTTAAACACAAGACATTATTTGAAATTGAATTCTTTCCCTTCAATTACTCTTCTTTTAGCACTAAACGTAAAGCACTGTTTGAAATTTAATTCTTTCCCTGAGTCCCTCTCCTTCCAGCACTGACTGACAACAGCAGAGTGGTAGAGTGAACCCTTGTTTCTATGCCAGCCACGGGGTGCCGCACACCTGAAGGAAGACCTCAGTATGATGCCAGATGTGACACCAATTTTCAGCTGCTGGGTCGTCCGGAGCCCCTTCTTGGGCTGGTGATGTGCACCTCTCCACAGGGCCGAGGACTTGGGATGGAAGTCTGAGAAGTTTCTCCCTCATATCCCAGGGTCTTCTGCACCCCTCTCAGACGTCCTGTGCCTTCTAAGGCATGGCACTGAGCCCTGAGCCTTAGGACCCCTTTTAGTCTTGCCATGTTGCCCGTACTCTCCACCCTGGATGCCACATGCAGTGTGGCCATCCTCTCTGTGGAGGGTCTGGGCTGCAGGGTGCCTGTATCTGATGGAGGTGTGGAGCCGTCAGACCTCAGGCTCTCCTCTGCCAGAATTTCTCTCTGCAGCAGGCAAGGCGAGGCCTGGAGGACTGGATGCTATAAATGATGTAGACACACTTCGTCCACTTTCACAGCCATGACTTCTTACTGTGCTTTTTTCTGGTGCTAATCTCTTCCTCTTCCTCTTTGTTTTCTTCACCTTTCCCATCTCTGAACTCCTCTCCAATGTTCTTTCCCTTCTGTAGTTAGGCTGGTCTTACAAATATTGTCAGCAACAGCAACTAAAATGAACTTCTTCTTTCATGAGATGCTCAATCCAGTAGCGAATTACATTCATTAGACTGCCTGACTGCTCCCGATCATGTGTAATCTGCTCGGGTGTTTCTCTGTGGTTATTGCTGTGCTCCCACGGCTCTAGTTTACTGGAGCCCAGTTTTGGAATGAGGGAAAAGGTCACCTTGAAAGTCTGTGAGCCCTTAAACACCTGATAACAAATGAGAGCTGAGGAGTGCTGAAGGCCTGAAAACTATACCTGCCTTGGTTGGCAATATACTCAGGTGCTTATGTGTTTATGGCTTACTTTCTTCCATAAAGAATCCGAAATGCCTTATAAAAGTATACAAGAGGAGAAAAAGAATAATTAAGACAATCATGGCAAAGAGGAAATAAAGATAAGAAAATAAAACTGGGGTAAAAGTCATACAGAGAATTGCATCCTGGACACTTTTGCAGTTGTAGAGATGACCTGCAAGCTTGTCTCAAAGTTTTCATGGGGCCAAAGTAAAAAGTGAAGTATTATGATCAATGTAATGCATGGCATCCTCAGAAGTAAAAACAATCCAGTCGTTCCAGAAAAGAAGTCTTTTTTGTTCCCAAGACCCAAAAGCATCTTCTTGAGTCTGAGATGAATTTACTTTTCAAAGCCTCCTGCAGAAGGCTGTGTGCTGTGGCCTGAGGTCCTCAGTGGGAGCTCCTGGTGTTGGCTTAATGACATGGAGGCCAGTGGTGTACTTCACAACACGCAGTCTATATGGGACCAAGACAGAGTGTTTCCAGGTATAATCTAGTACAGCTCAGTGTCTACACCATGTTCTTTCTTGGAATCTTTCATTGTTAGTGATTGATTGTCATGGACCATCTTTCTGGTCTGACTGGTTGTGAAAATAAAGGTGGTCTACAGTGGCAGGAAGTTGGCCCCCAGGTGCTCCCTGTTCTGAATGAAGGTCTGGTCCACAAGCTTCGACATACAAGGTGGCTGGAATTTCAATGCTTAATGGAGTGGGCTCCTTATTTACCTTGGCACGGGGTCCTCTCAGTGGGGCCAGGTTTCCATCTTCAGAAGAGCATACCAGCTTGCCCCTGCTGACAGCCAGGTAGGGCCAAGGCCCCTGACCTGTGCATATCCCTAGTATCACTTAAGCATTTCCACATGGTCCTGGCGTGGAAGCCATTGGACTTTCCCAGTAAAGCAGGCCTAGTGTATCTCACTTTCAGCAGGATAGCTTCCTAGTGAGCCTCCTTTGTAACTTTCATTTGTACTACTACATATTGGCAGTGCATAATGATTACATTCATTGTGAGGGGTGGTACATGTACATAACACATCTTAATTCTTTTTATACCTCTTTCCCCACCTCTTTCCCCCTCCCTCCGTCTCTTGGTCCCCTTCCCTAGCCAGTGAGCCTCCTCAAAAAGGAATTGGAAATTGTACGTACAAATACAGTAACCTTTTTTTTTTTGAATTGTTGATTTTTAGCCAATCTGAATAATGACTTTAATTTTAGACTAATTGATGTTAAATCATTGTAACCATTCAGATGCAAGAAACTAAAATTGAATCACAAGCATTGTTCCTGGTGTGAACCTGTCTCCTGGCACAGCCTGGCCCTGCCTCCCCTTGTGATCTGTGGCAGATATGGATTCTGGCTGCTGATGCTCCTCTGCTGTCCCTGTCCTTGTTGGCAGCTGGGCAGCCTGTCTATAAAGCAGTCTCCTTCAACTTTGGGACGTAGGTGACCGAGCTAGGCGGCCAGCTCAGGGAAGCGGTTGTGCCCCTGTCTGATGCTTGCTTCTGGGGGCCTGGCCTGGTTTCTGATGCTGCTGGGCTTCATAGCTCCTGGCTCCCCTGTGGAGAGGGTGGCAAATGGAGACTTGCACTGGTTTTTTGGTGGGTTTTTTTGTTTGTTTGTTTAATTTTTTTTTCCTGTAACTTTGGATCACTTGATTGGGACTCATATTTTTAATTACTTTTTTCTCATATCTCCTGATAAACATCATTGTATTTAAGCTTAACTTTTAAATAATATTTTCCTTTTAATTGTGTTATCCTTAAGCATTTTGTGATCGATCATCTACATTTCCTGCCTGTGAAGTTGGTATGAGACATCCAGCAAGGAATAACTTTTATCTCCTTCTTTTCCCTTCTCTTTCACTTTACCCTCCCACACCCTAAGCATGAAGCATTGTTAAGACTTTGCTCTTCTGAACTCTGGCTCTCCCTGTGCCAGAGACCTCATTGTTCTCATTGTCATGATCTTCAGCCTTCTTCTTGGGAATGATCCAGAAAATCTACCACGTCTGTTCTTCTTATCAGTGTAGGCATGTGTGGAAAGCATTTATTGTGTAGTTAGTGACGTATGCAACATTGTGTCAGGCTGCTTTTAAGAACTCTTAAGTTTAGATGGGGAGACTCATCAGCTTGGTGGTTGCTACTAGAAGTGTGTGCGGGGCATTTGTGAGAAGAGAGATGAAGCCAAACTTACTCTATCCTGGAAGTCAGAGGACGAATCAGATGGAGGCAAACTTCATCTCTCATTGAGGTCAGAGAAAGACTCTCACGGCAGGAATATTTTAGTCAAGCTTTGTGGGATGATAGGAAGGGAGACAAGTACGGGCTTTGGGAAGCAGGGTGCATGATAAGAAAGACAAAATGTACAATGTCAAGGGTATACTGTGTTCAGAGGACCAGGGATAATCCAAGATGGACAGGACAGGAGGTTTCGGTGTTGTGCTTGGGCTGCATTTTGTTTCCAGTCTCATGATTCTCTGCCTGCAGTCTGCAGATTCCCAGGCCTCCATGGATGAACTCTTAGACCATGGAAGTGTTTGCAATGGAACCTCTTAATTTGGGATGTTTCAGATTGTCTACATTGTTCCTATGATTTCCACTCAAACTATCCTCAGAAAGGTACTGATCCATAAGCTGTTTGTTTCCAGTTCATGATGAAACAACCATAGAAGTTGAGAGTAAGTATTTAATAATTGACCTGATATCCAAGTGTAGAGTTTTTATAAATCAGTCTGTTGAAGTAGTATTTATACATGGTGAAATTCACAACTTTAAAGAATAGTTAGCTGAGTTTTGAGGGATATATAATGCCTATAACTACTCCTAAGCCACGCGTGAGAAAATTCTCATCATCCCAAAACATTCCCTCTTTTTTTGCCCTCCCCCAGCCACTGATCTGTTATCTGTCTCTATAGTTTTACTTTTTCTAGAATGCCATATAAAGTAATACTGTATATAGTCTTTGTTACCAGAATGTTTCCTTTACTAAGCGTAATGCTTTTAACGTTCATTTGTGTTATTGTGTATATAAGTCGCTTATTTTTATTGCTTGGTAGTATTCCATTCTAAGGATGTACCACAGTTTTTTCCATTCACTAGGTGATAGAAATAGAGTTGTTTATGCTTTGAGATTATTATGAACAATGCTGGTAAGAGTATTTGCGTACTAATCATTCAGTACACATGTGTTTCCATATTTTAGCTACTGGGGACTCTGGGATTAAGATGGTTTGTTTCTAGGAGGAGGAATGGTGTGAACAGTGTTGGGTGGCATGGGCTCTGGGGAGAGGAATGGGTATTATGGCATATGTGAGACACTACAATATAGGGTATTCATCTTATTTTAAGCTTGTAACTCCTGATCTTTCCCATTTGAAACTTTACCTAGTTTTTACTGACATGACTCTTATATCCAGAAAATTAGAACATGAGGCAGCAGTTTAGTTAGCTTTAGCTTTACCATGATGGTGAATGTTTGCAATAAAGAGCAAAATACACGTGACTTAGCAAGATTAATGCTCCGATGATACCTTGTTGAATAGCAAATTGCTCTAAACTTAATGGCATAAGAAGAGCCATCGTTTATTATTCTGTGGTCCTGAATTCAGATGGGACACAGTGGAGATTGTCCATCATTGCCCACAGTGACAGGTGGCTCATCCAGGAAGATGTAAACAACCTGGAATTCTGAGCTGGTGCTGGAATCTCCTTGAGTCTCTTCCCCTTCCATGCCTGCCAACAGGGAGAAGGATCCCTTGAGGGCTTGGTGCAATCGGAATTGCATTGCAGCAACTACACAAGGCCTCTTCCCATTGCTGAGCCTTCGCAGAGCCTAGGAGAGAAGGCCCCCAGATTGAGTGTCAGAAGAGCAGGAGTTCAAGAAAACCAGAAGGCGGTTGCGAGGCTTTTTCTAATGTGACTGCCGAAGTCACATAACATCACATTCCAGATACTCTGTTGGTCCAAACATCCCATCCCACCAAGACTCATGATGAGGGGCGTTAAGGAATTTGCGGGAGTTTTTGAAATTCTCCTAAAGATATTAACATTAATTTTCCATGCTTAGAATTGTGATGGCCCTTAGAGCCAGACCACAACAGGCTATAAGGGGGACATAGAATACATTTTTACTAATCATATGAATTTACTGTATGCTCAGTATCGATGTGACAAAAGGGAAATACTTTCTTGTTCTTATGCAACACATACCTGTAATCACAGATTACTTGAGAGACGGAGGCAGGGAGAGGACAAGTTCAAGGTCAGCCCAGGCAACTTAGCAAGACCTTGTCTCAAAATAAAATTTAAAAAGAGCTGATGATATGCAACTTGCACATAGCAGACCATGTGCAAGGCCTTGGGTTCAGTCCCTAGTGTCTCACCCCCCAAAAAGAATAAACAGAAAAGAAACTACTGTATTTTGTTTCGTCATGAAATTTTCTATTACAAGTTCAGTATCCCTAATCAGAAACCCAACATGTTCCAATCCAAAACACTTTAGGTCCAAAGCATTTCAAATAATGGAGATTTGACCTATATCTGAAACATTTCTCATCACTCTTTATACATAAAGGAACATGTTGTAAAGCTCCCCCCACCTTTGTCCCCATCTTCCCTCTTCTTCCTCATACCCCCCAAAACCCAGAAAATTGCCACTTTTAATTTTCGAAACCTGTCAGAGGCTGTTGTATTCTTTTATAATAAAATTCCATTGTGTGGTCAACATATAGTATGTTTAACCGATACTTTATGGGTACACATTTGAGTTGTGTACCGTCTTTAGCAATAGCTGTACTAATAACAAACAATAATGTGTATAGTAATAAAGGATACTCCAATAAATAATCTTATAAATTTATAATTTTCCTTGAGTAGGATACATTCTAAAAGTTAAAGTAGAAGATGGTATCTGCATTTGCAGTGTTGTTAATTACTGCAATATCATATTCTTTAGTTCATCAAAAGGTTAAAGGCTCACATGCCTACCACCAGCAATGTGTGAGAGTATTTTCCTTCCCTCAGCTTTGCTACCAAGTGTGTGATCAGATGTTTTTATTTTTGCCATTCTAGTAAATAAAAGACAGTAACCTGGTTCAGTTTTATCTTCCATTTTTCTTAAGTAAGCTTTTCATTTGTTTAAGGACCATTTTTCTTTCCTTATATGTGAGTATTCTTTGCCTGTTTTAAAACTAAACTGTCGGGGCTGGGAATTTAGCTCAGTGGTTACAGTGCTTGCCTCGCAAGTACAAGGTCCTGAGTTCGATCCCCGGCACCAAAAAAAAAAATAAATAAATAAAACTAAACTGTCACTCTTTTTCTTACCTACTTTTAGGGTTTCTTTCTTACTTTTAGTTTTGCCCTAGAAAGTGTTTTGAGGGGTGAGGAAGCAAGTGAGAGGTGGTGGATGAAAGGACAAAGTAAAAAATGAGTGAACCTTAAATAAAATCAAATATGCTAAATCTGGTTAGTTACAGATACTGGTTCTTACGTAGTTGATTTTATTTGACACTTGATAATAAAATGTAAAAGATGTAATGATTAAGGAAAAGCCTGCGATACAAAGCAACAGTTACATTCCTACCTACCTTTATTTGCATTGTTTTTACTTGAAAAGAGTATTACAGAAAAATGTTTAATGTTGTTGATCAAAGGATACAAAATTTCAGTTAAATAAAAGAAATAAACTCAGGAAATCTGTTTTACAATATGGTGAGTATAGTTAATAACAATAAATTATTTACTTGAAAATTGCTAAAAGAGCAGATATTTAATGTTTTCTTTAAAAAAATCCGAGTGTGTGAAGCAATGATTTGTGACACATATCAAAAGTCATGCTGTACAGTATAAACAAATACAGTTTTTATTTGTCAATTTAAATGTGAAATTATTTTTGAACTGCCACCCATTGAAATCCTTGAATGTCACATTCTATTTTTATTTTTTCACATTGTGATGCTCACTTATAATTGTATTAAGTAGTAACATCATAGTACATATTCATTTTACGTAGGGATTTTCCTATTTTCTTGTAGTCTACTGTATAATAAACATTTACATAATTATGATTTTTAATAATGTCATTAAAATATACTAGAATATCTATGTGGTTTTCTAATTTTGGACACTTAGGTGGTTTGTATGTTTTTGTTATTTTAAGTAGTACTGCTCCAAATATTTTCCTTCATCTATCTTTTTACAGTCGTTGAATTATTCCTTAGGATAAATTTCCCATGGAAATCATGCGATAAAGCATAGGAGTATTTTTATAGATCTTCATATATATTGCTACATTGTTTTTCAAATTGTTATAAAAAATACAAAGCATAACCAGCAATAAATCAGAATACTAGAACTTAGTGCATTGCCAAGATTGGACATGGCGTTTTTCCCAAAACATATTTTAGTGGCCTGAAACATGGTACCATTGCCTTGTTAGTTTTCATGTCTTCATTTGGTTGCCAACAAGTCTTTCAGGTTTGTGTGCATCACAATGAATTAATTACTCTAAAATATTTTCGCTCTTGCTTTGCTGCTCTCTGGCGCCTGGCTGCTTGGCCAGGCACTGTTCCCACTGCTGTGACCCTGTCCCTTGGTTCAGAATCCGTCTGGTGGCTTGCTCACTGAGGGACGCTCGGCCAGCCACTTGCTTTTCTGCGAGCCCCCTGCCTGCCCACCAACTGATCCCCTACCCCCTCTCACTATCATTTTCTTGTCTTGGTGGCATTTTGAATATTTTTTATTTGTTCATCCCTTAAGTAAACCTGACGAGGCTCACATTTCTTTGTGGCACCTCTTAGCCTTGTCCTTTCTGTTGTGAATGGTAGTGGTGGCAGCGGCCAGAGCAGATCACCCCTCTCTGTTCCACCTCCCAGCCTCACCCATCAGCCTCTCTGTGCCTCACCCCATTCCTTTACTGTTAGGATTCTCTCTGGGTGGAATTTCCTGTTGTCTTTCTCCACACTTGCAGTCTGGATCAGTCACCCCCCTTCCCAGTAACAGATTATCTCATGCGCAGTAGCTTAAAACAACACAGGTTTCTTGTGCCCCTTCCCTTCACCAGGACTGTGGGTACGGCTTGGTCTGGCCCCACTGGGGTCTCACCAGGTTGAAATCACCATGTCAGCAGGGCTCTACGCTTGGGCCCTCTTCTCCACCCAGCAGGCTGTTGGGAGAGTTTGTTCCATGTCATTATTGTCCCCCTGACGCCCCCCTGAGGTACCCCTGAGGTCCCAGCCTCAAAGCCTTCACCACGTGGCATGAGCCATGTCACAGCCAGCAGGGGCCCTTTCCAGTCCACCCACACCGAGTATTGTGTACAAGGGGCACTGACTGCAAGAGTGCAACTCCACCCTGCTTGTGGATCCCAGCCACACTGAAAGGATGGGCTTTGCACAGGGCATGGAGAGGTTGGGAATTTCAGACTATCTCAGCCTACTTCAGGATCCTTCTCACCCTTTAGCATCTAGTTGGAATTACATTCACTTCAGGAGCTCTCTTTATAAGCTTTCCTAGCAGTGCGCCTGGACCCCTTCCTTCCTCTGTACAGCAGTTTATATCTTCTCTCACTCTTCCTCATATATCTCATATATGTGAAATACACCCTTAGTATTCATGGCATCGACTTAACCTGAACAGGATGCCTTTTCTTTGGAGTAAATGGTGCTGGGCATACATTTCACCTCATGTGTTGTTGATGTGGCTCTTACTAAGAATAATCGTTATGGTGCTTTAATATAGTTGAGACTCTTAAAGACGTGATACATGTTAACAGTCCACTGTGGCATGTTCTGAACCCAGACCCTACACAGTAAGACACTTAGGGGCAGAGCCTGCCCTTCCTTTCTCTTCTGTAACCTGCACAGAATAGGGTAAATATTTGAGCCAGAGCAAGAAAAGATTCCAGAAAAACCAGAATTCAGAAGAGCCTGGATTTTGGAAAGACAGTAGTACAGACAGGGTGATTCTAGAGTGCCTCCATGGGGAAAGGAGGGAAAGCACAGGCACAGAGAAAAGGGGATTTTGGGCTCCCTGTTGGGTGGGTCCAGAGTGCTGCCCCCAAGCACTAAACTCTGGGCACTCAGCGTCACTGGTGCTGGCCATGGAGTGGTTTGTGCCTGTCTAGTTTTTATAGTTTCCTACATGATTGTTTTGTTTTCTATTTGTAGCTGGTGCACAAGATCGAATCGGCTGGGCCTTTGGCCTCGGGCTGGAAAGACTGGCCATGATCCTCTACAACATTCCGGACATCCGTCTTTTCTGGAGTGAGGACGAGCGCTTCCTGAAACAGTTTCACCTGTCAGACATTAATCAGAAGGTCAAGTTTCAGGTAAGATGACTTTCCAAGTATTAAGTAAATAATCAGAAAAAAAAATGGTCTCAAGGACTTAGAGGGCTGCATAGCGTACTGGAAATCCGTTGAATTTTAAAATTATGTAAATTTGAAAAGAAGCTTTTAAATAGGGGCCCATAACCACTCCAGGGGCTCCTAAACCTTCAGACATTGTATGCAGAAGGAAAGAGATTTAGTAATCTTAGTAGAAGCAGAGACCCAACCTTGGGCTTTGTTAAATGAAATACTCACTTTGACCACTGGTGATGTTTTTCTCTTAAAGTTTATCTTTTCAGATCATAATATAGCCTCACTGGCTTATGATTAGTGTTTGCAAAGTAATATCATTTTTAGCATTTTACTTCCAACTGTCCTTCTGATAAAAATGGATCATTTATAAAAATCATAAACTTGGGTCTATATTTTTAACCTAGATTTAAAGTCTCTGTCTTATAATTGGAGTGTTAAAGTCGCTTCCGGTTAATATAATTACTTCTATGATTGGGATTAATGCTGTCATCTTTTTATTTCTTCCCTAATTTCACCATCTATTCTTTAGTCTATTGCTTTGAAAGTGAAGCCTTTTGCTTTTGTTTTTGTCTTCATTTCCTCCATTACTGTTTAGTTTCACTTTACATGAATTTTAAGTGGTTACTCTAGATTATAATATACATAATTAGTCATCACACATCACCATGAGAAAATCTTATTCAATATCATGAAATATTTAACAACCTTATATTAGTACAATTCTATTTGCCTCTCCTATTTTTCGTATTACCATATTTTATTTTGCCTTATGTTGTGATTCTGTAATACAGTATATTGCAATTTTGCTTCAAATATTCAATTATCTTTTGAAGAAATGAAAACTATATTGCTTCCTGTTTTTCTTGATGTGTACCGGTCTGATACTGATTCCTTGCTGTAAATCTTGGGGTTTTTTGTGTGTCTTGTCCCTTTGTCTAAAGAACTTTTGTTGTAGTGCAGGTTGCATTTTCTTATCTGACCAGGTGGTTGAGCTCACTTTCTCTGTTGCTGTCCTCTTGTTTTAGGGTTAGTATAGCTGTTCCATTAGCAGATCTATAATTTAGGATCACTTTTGCACTTAATCTTGAAAGTCTCTTCTTCATTCTTGCCCTAAATTTTGTTACCATACATATCAATGTTGTAATATTTTTAATTTTAAAGTTTTAATGAGCTAAGATTTCCCTTCTGTCACCCTTCTTTCTCCCTTGTTGCTAATTTGTATTTGACCAGATGAGGGGACTGTGTGAGTAAAGTCATACAGTTTAGATGCACATTTAAAAATTATACTTAAGTCAGAGATTTATGTGTGCATTTTACTTTGTGAAAATGTTACTATTTAAATCAGAAAAAAAATTGAACTAGGTTTGATGAAATAAACTGAATGGGGAAAGAATCTGGTAGGCTTCCGTAGGACAGTGACTTTGAAAGGGCCATGTATCAACTCAGCCATCTCGGAGATCACCGTGTCTAGATGCCAGGAGGCCTGTGTCAGAGCTTGTCTGTGCCCTGGCTGTGGCACCAAGCATTAGTACTGAGTGCTGGAGTGGGACTGTGAGCTTCCAAAGGGAGCCTTGGCTCTTTTCCCTTATTTATGCTTTCTGGCAATCACAACTCAACACACTGATCATCTGTACATTAATTTATTGAGACTTTATACTACTTGCCACTTGTTGAATGCTGTGTGCAAGCCATTGAGCCAAATCCCTTACATATTGCAGTAGCTTTTATGTACCACAATGGAGGGTTAGACACTATAAATCCATATTATCGGTAATGAAACTGAAGCTTGGCAGCACCCAGCAACTTGGCCTTAATGGTTCTACTAGTAAGTGGCAGAGCTGGGACTTTCACCAAAGCTGACTCCAGCAAGCTCTCATATGGAGCTAGCAAGTTCCATCACTACCTACATGGAGGTACCACACTAGGTGCTGGAGTCAGGAAAGGGAAGTGGATAGTTTCTGACTTCCGGTTGTTTCCAATATAGGAGGAAGAGACAGATCTATCAAGAGACACTTATAAAAATAACTTAGAGCAATGGTGGAGCTATTCAGAGGTGGATGTACTGACCAGTGAATGTGGAAGTGAAAATTTTCTTCTTCTCCTTAATCCTTTTTTGCTAGTTAATTCTCTAAATCCTTCTGTGTCTCTCCAGAATTGTATAAGGGTTTGTGCCTGTGATTGCTTTCTAATCTCACTAGCTCCTAAGTCTGGTTTCATTGTCATTACCATAAATGGTGTCTGATGGACATAACGCAGGATTTTGTAGGGTTTCCTTGTTCTATTCCTACATAAATCCAGCTGTGAGCATCCTGTGAGCTTCACTGTGTTATGATGAAATTAATGGGTCTGAAACTTTTTTAGTATTTTCATGTGCATTTTCCCCATCTCACTAAAATTCAAAGCATTTTAAGTATTTTCTCTTGGTGCAAGAGATATTTAGCCCAGAAGAAACTAGTAGAAAGGAACAAAGGAGCAAAGGGAAGATGACCAAGCATCACACCTTTTATGTGTTTAGCAAGCTTTGTTGACTTGCAGACGAGGAGAGATGCTGTGACAAAGGAATGGACACATGTATTGGGAATCACTGCAGTGCTTGTATGTAAAGCATTTGCAGCAGAGACTATCATATTGTACTGAGAATCCATGTTAGCCACTACTTATATTTTCCCCAGCACCATTATTTCTATCACTGTTGCTACCACCATCACCATAACTGCTGTAAAGCATGCCCTATTCTGAGGAGAGTGGCCAAGAGTACATGATTCTTGGTCCTTGTGCCCTCAGGTTCTATCTTCAGATGGAATTGCTGCTATCGGTGTTAGGTAACCCCGGCCTTGTGACACTAGGATGTTTCATTGGCCCACAGCTTATCCAGTCCTATGGATTGAAGCCATATGTTTAATTGGAGCCACTGGCCACAGAAGCTTGAGATTTATGACTGTTTTTTATGTTTGTGAGAATAGATCTTATTATATGTTTTACATATTTACAGAATAGCAACCACTCATGCTTTCTTGTTTATTAAGGCATTAAAAAAAGTCTTCAGCACCTTCTTGCACAATTTCCTTATATTATAGGTCACAATGTGGGTACTGTGAGCTTTATACACACCCACATTCAATATCCTATTATATTTTCTTAGCTATTAACCTAATGTAAATGTACAAGAGCTTCCTGTTGATAGATAACACATTAATCTTAAATCTTGCCAACATTTACAAAATTTGATAATTATATTAAGAAGTGTCTCTCTGACTAGTAGAAGTTTTGGTACTTCTGTCCCTGGAGTCAGAGGATGCTTCTGTGCTGCACAGAATCATTTAAACTGGTTACTAGTGATTCCTGGGACATAAAACTAAAGAGTTTTAGAAAAAGATCATCAGAATAGGGACCAGAAGCAAGTACAGAAAGCAAGAACATGTCCCTTAAGTGGTGATGGGCAAGTCAGTGTTTATTTAGGTGTGAATACAGAAAGAATTTGTTCCAAGGTACTGGTGAAAATGCGTTTGGCTTCAACCGAGAGGAAATGCACTGAGGCCAGGGCTCTAGATTCCTGGAAGTTGTTTTCCTCAGGCCTTTCCCCTCAGGAAGCACCAAGATTACTTCATGCAGCAAGGCCCAGAGACAGGTGTGAGGAAGAGTGAGGAGACCCAGAGGCAGGTGT
>PVJO010009073.1:48070-71755 GCA_004026905.1 Hystrix cristata
CAAGCCTCTTCCTGTCCCTTATAACTTATCCAGGCTACCAGACTTTAGGGTGAGTAGCACTTCCACCCTTAATCCTAATAATTTTAATCCTAGCATCATGTCTCTGATCCTGGCAGAACTATGCCAAACCAATCAGTGGACTAATTTAGTAATCACACACTCTATGACAACATGAGGCTTTGGGGGGACATCTGGATACAAATAGTAACACATAACCAACACCGCTAGATGTGTGCAGTCAAATCCCATCAACGGACACCTTTTATTACTGCAGCCATTTTTAAAATAAATTGTCACTTATGAAATGGAATGACAGGGACTACTGGAAAATGATTCCAGCCCCAAAGCTTTTATCGTTTGCTGACTAATGCTTGAAATCTCCTTTTAGTTTCATACTTTGATCCCTAGTCAAACATAAAATGTTCCTTTTGCCCAGAACTGGCTATGCCTACTTTCATAAAAGCAGCAGATGATATTAATTGGCAGTATGTGACTATGATACAGTTTTTTGTTTGTTTGTTTAAAATCTAGTACAGAAGCTAGGTACAATGACAGACACCTGTAATTCCAGCTACTTAGGAGACTGAAGTAGGAAGATCATAAGTTTGAGGCCAGTCTGGGCAACTTAGAGAGACCCCGTCTCGAGATGAAAAATTAAAAAGGGTTGTGGACGTATCTTAGTGGTAGAGCACCCCTGGGTTCATCCACAGTCCAGAAAAAGTCTAGTATAGAAAGTAGGGTCACAATGGAGCATTTGCTTAAGTTAACTCTATTGACCAAAAGGAGAAAGAGCTGAAATACTAACTTCAAGGTCACTTAACCTAAGGATGAGACCTCAGAATTATCAAAGAACTAACAAATGTTGATCAGAGTCAACTCAAGTGGAAAAATCAAAGTTCATATTAATGTTCTGGAACCAAGTGAAATCAAAGTAATTTACCTCACTAAGAATAATTAGTCAGAAAGGGTAAGTGTAGTTGATAAGTGTCTTTACTTCTTCCTGTGTAAAAGAATAAACAGATCTCTTCACTGCCTCAATTAGAACCATGTTCGCCTTGGAGGATGAGAGGAGCCTTTGGGTTCATCTGAGATGTTAGGATTAAAGGCTGCCTGTGTTTAGACAGAGAAATGAGAATTTCGTTATGATTGCATTGTGGCCCAGCTTTTCAACCTGTGTGCATTTATGTTGGCATTTTTTATGTGTAATCTGCTGCTTTTGAAAATGAAGAATGGTTAAAGAAAGAAGTAATTTATATAGCTGGTAGCTTAATTATTTCTATCACTTGGCTGGCTAATGAATCAAATATTTTCTTTCAGTATGAGAGAATAATTTATATCTAAAGGGCCTCCCTATGAGATGTATAAATTATAAGATATAACTCACTACCAAGGATATTGAATTATAAATAGTGACCCTTGTAAGAATTATAAATAGGTGACCCTTGTAAGAGTCCATTTGGTAGGGTTTGAACTGCAGGTTAACTGCTGATTGAGAAGCAATTTTATATTCCTTTTTATTCATTTTTAAAATGATGAAAGATCCTAAACATGTCTATGGATTTGATTGCAAGCAACAGTGTAGAACAATGAGCCCATGACCCTGCTGTCTACCTCCATCAAACTCTTGGATTTGAGCCATAAATTCTTTTGAAGAGTAATAACTTTAGACATGTAATTGAAACACCTTGATGTCCTCAGTGATGTTGCCCTCACTGTGTTCCCTTGAGGTCACCACTCACTTCAATTCCATGTGAACCATTCTTCCTTATCTCTAAATTGGCATATGTCCAAAAACAATTTGTAAGCTTGCTTCAGAATTTATTTCATATGACCAAAGTTGTTAAAAAACAGAAATCCAGAGGGGTTTTGTGAGGAATTTTATGAGCAAAATCTAAAGTTTATATGGAAATGCAGTGAGCCAATAATACTCAAATAACCAAGGTAAAGGATTCACTTTACCTAATAAAGGGCCTTTTGGAAAATCTGCAGCAACCATAAGAACATGGCATGAATAGAAGGATAAACACAGGCCCAAGGAATGCAGTAAGAGGCCAAACCACACCTGTAACCAGGATGCTAGATTCTGACACCTCCAAGCAGTGGCAAAAAGAAACATCTCCTTGCAAATGGAGTAGAATAAATGGGGATCTCTGTGGCGAGATGAAACTTGACCCCACAGTCCTAATTATTAAAAAATGAATCCCAAGAAGTTTGCAGACCTAAATACGAAAGAGAATTTATTAGCTTACTGCCTTTGAAAAACTCATTTTACCATGAGTGATTCTTTGATTCTTATTGGAGTAAATTGAATTGAGGAGATTGAACTAAATGAACTATGGTAATGTAAAATTAAAACCTAATTAAATGTCTGATCTTGAAAGTTTTGAAGTGCATATTTATTTGAACTGGTTGGTATAATTTTTTTTGTAAAGCATTTTAGCAAATTAGCAGTGTTCCTTTCCTTTTCTAATTTGCTAAGAGTTTTTATCATTAGCGAATGTTAAAACTTATCATATCCTTCCATATATTTTGGGATGATCTTGTGACTTTTGGCATTATTGTGTAACTATATGACATTTAATGATTGTTGTTTTTTTAATTTTATTTTATTTTAATGGTACATTTTAGATGTACATAGTTACAACATTCATCATAGAGGATTTGTACCTGTACATGACATATCTTGTTGCTTCTTTTTAATGATTGTTTTTTGAATATGAAACCAGTAGTCTATTCTTTAAATACATATAACTTGGTTATATTTTTATATTGTTGAGGATTTTATTTGCTGTTATTTGTTTAGCATTTCTAAATGTGTGTTTAGGGATGAGATTAGCCTATTGTTTTCTGTTTGTTGTATTCGTCTCAGGTTTTGGTATTAACATTATGCTATCCTTGTAAAAATTATTTGGAAGTATTTCTTTTTTGTACTTTTTGGAAGAATAGTTGGAAGGTTGATGTTATTTCTTTCTTGATTGTTTGATTACATTTAAGTAGTGATATTATCCTCATCTGGGACTGGGATTTTCTTTGTGGAAAGTTTTTAATCAAAATTTTTACTTCTTAGTGGTTGGGGATTTAGCTCAAGTGGTAGAGCACTCACCTAGCAAGCACAAGGCCCTGGGTTCAATCCCCAGCACCAAAAAAAAAAAAAAAAAAAAAAAAAAAAAAAATTTTTTTTTAATTTCTTAATATTTTTAGACTCTTCAGATTTTCCATTTTAGTTTATGGCAATTTTGATAAATGATATTTTTCTGGGAATTAGTTTATTTCAACCAAATTTTCAGATGTATTGTCATACAAGTTCTTAGCATCCTGGCATTAAAAAATACAACTTACTTTTAATTTGTCATTAGTTAAGCACCTTTTCTAGCATTCATGAAATGTTATGCTCACGGCTTTTACAGACTGAACTTTCTCTTAGAATTTGCATTTCTCTTTAATGAAGTATATAATTTGAGTGCTTTTTTTCTGTGAGAGATTCTGAGTGGTAAGCTTTTGCTTGTTTGTTTGTTTTTGGTTGTGATCATTGAACCCAGGGTCTCAGTCTTGCTTTGTTATCCCATCTGATGATCTTTACATTTTGATAGGAGTTTTTGATCTTTTTACAGTTAATATGTCTATTGATTTGATGTACTTAGGTCTGCTGTTTTGCATTTGTTTTAATCTGTTTGTTTCTGTATGTTTTCTTTCCTGCTCTATTTTCTGTGTGCTTTTAAAATCCTTTATTTTAATTCCTTTATTGGCTTTCTAGCTATATATGTTTCCATTTCTTAAAAAATGGGTTGTGCAAGGGTTCGTTTATTTCTTTATTAGAGAAGGGGTCAGCCCTGCTGCTCAGGCTGACCTTGAATTTGCTGTCTTCTTCATTCAGCCTCACAGTTACCTGGAATTAGACACTACTACTATCCCTGGCTCTGTTCTCAGGTTTATACTACATTCCTGAACCTTAAAGTCATACCATTATACTTAGAGTTACTGTTGTGTGTGTGTTAATAGCCATCCTAGTGGGTATGAACTGAGAGCTCATTGTGCTTTTGATTTGCAGTTCTCTAATGATTAATGATGTCAACAATCTTTTCATCTTTTTGTTGACCATTTGTGTATCTTCTTTGGAGAAGTATCTGTTCAAATCCTTTGCTCTTTTTTTGAGTTGTTAGTTTTTGTTCTTTTTATGTACTTCTTAAGGAGATCATCTGAAAAGTTTTCCACTTAATTGCTAGAAACAAATTACAATATAGAGCATAGTGTCAAACATCATGGTTGAGAGCTCTGTATATCACACTTTTAGACCAGTACTAGTTACAAGGTAGTTGCTGTTATTTCATGTGATGTTTGAGGGCCATTTTTATCATCTCTTTTAACTAGATACATATGTACTGGTTGCATATAGCCTGGTATCATTGCCCTATGGCTTATATGTTAAGGTTTCTGAGGTTCAGATGGTAGATGGAGGAGAAAAAGTTGATTCTAGCAACCTTTAGGATTGATGCACGTGTGTATGCATAAATGTGACATACCTGTCAGATCTACTACCCCTGGTATCTCCCTGGAGTGTGTGGCGAGAAAGGATTGATCTAGGATTTAGAAGGTTAGTTCAAAAGTCTATTTAATTAACTAGTCACTACTACTTTGCCCTGGGCTGCTCACCTAACCACCCTGTCACTGGTACCGTGAGTTCAGTCAGATTCTACCAAAGGTTGTTTAATATTCTGTGATACTGTGAAAGATGAGAATTCCCTCATGTCCTGTGCACTCCGCCTCAGATTTTGGTCACACCTGACGTTCATTTTGATTTAATCTTTTCAGCGTAAAAAAAAAAAAAAATCATTGGTTAGGAAAATAATTTCTGCAGCTTTTCAGTTCTTATCCTTCAGGAAAATCCCTACCGGATAGTAGAAATACCTCCAAACAAAATTTGGATTTCAGATCAAGAAGACCAGAAGGGAGACAGTCATGTGTCATCAGGGAAAGGAGACCAAGACTCTTCAGTCACTTCCTCTGTCTCTGCTGTCCATGACGGCGCCTCGGGAGCCCTCCCCAGTGGTGCTTCCTCTGCAGGGAATGGATCGTTCTGCACCCTTACGTTTTTATGGGTTGCCTTCCCTGCAGCGATGTTGCTGGGTGTGTGACGCAGGGATGTTACGAGTCCCTTACAATCACCTGTGCCAGCCGTGCACGACATCAGCCTCCCCGTCTGCTTCTTTCCGTGCCTGTCCGTGTCCTTCCATCTCTTCCTCGGTCTCTCTTTCTTGCTGTCTTTTTCTGTGTGCCGATTTCTGCCACTCAGTCACTGTCACCCTTTTTATATGAGGTTCTGATTCAAATTAGAATGTCAGCGCAGCAAGGAAGAATGGTCCCAGGCTGCGTGAAATCCTCAAAGGGAGTTCTTTTCCTGCTGTTTATCGAGAACCTGGTTGATGTGTATGAAGTTTGACAGGATTTATCCGAAACACAAAGTATCAATTATTTACTCAGAAGACATTGGCAAGGATCTACCCTTGTGCCAGGCACTGTGCTTGACCTGGGGATACAGAGAATATAGCTCCCTAGCTTGGGCTTGATCATGCCTGGGGCTGGCGGCAGGAGGGGAGGTAAAGGAGCAGTAGTGAGAGGGTCAGACTGGTAACAGAGGAAAGGGAAACATGACAGAAGCCTAGTGGCTTGATACAGCCCTGGTCCACCGTTTCATGTAGGGTGTTCATAAGGTGGCTTTGAGGTAGGGTTGGAAATGTAGGCAAGGGCAAAATTTGCATGTGTAGCCTAGGCTTTGAATTTTCTATCTAAAGCTAGTAATTAACAAGGCACCAAATTTCATGATTAGATATCCATATTAGAGCCTGGTGCTGGTAATGTGGGGGATAGATAGGAGCCGTGAGGCTAGGCTGAGTCCACTCATGATCTAGCACACAAGAAGTAACATGAGATCCAATAGGGCAGAAGTAGAGAGAGTGGAGAAGGGAGAGGTTGGACTCAAAAAATTTGAAGAGACAGTTTTGAAAGGCTTTGGAGCCTGATGTGAGGTAGAAGTACAGTGACCGTCTTGCTGTCATCTAAATGGAAATCTGGCTGCATTTCAGAGTTAACGGGACACTGTTAGTAATTGTGCTGCATCTACAGGAGCAAACTAGGGCTGACCTGGGAAAACTGGGTGCTTCATTAGCCTTAAGTGCAGATAAGCAAGAAGCAGGTGGTTCCACGTGTCTGCCTTAGGGACCAGTTGGGTGAGAAATGGGGGCAAAACAAGCTTTGGAAAAGATGATGAGTCCCATTTCATTCAAGTGTTGCAGGGGCAGACATCTAGTTCTCCGTTGGTGCCTGCTCAGCAGAAACTCCCTCAAGATGCTCCAGGCTTTTGGGCCTCACATAAAGACAGTCACATAATTTGTAGTCATCATGGAAGGCCAACCTCACCCTATTAAAAAACAAAACAAGCCAAGTATCACGGCACACACCTGTAATCCCAGCACTTGGGAGGCTGAGACAGGAGGATTGCTCTGTGGCCAGTCTGGGCTGTTACATAGTGAGTTCAAGGCTAGCCTGAACTACATAGTAAGACCCTGTCTCAAAAAAAAAGTTACAGTTATTTTAAGCGTTGGTAATCTCTTCTCCCAAAAGATTCTGTATGTTAAATAAACAAAATTTCTCCCTTGACCAAGGCTAAACAATAAAAGAAAACAAATTAGAATAAAATATTCTAGGATGTGCTATCCACATTTGAATATTTGGGAGATCTTCTTGATGTACTTATTTTGGTGGAAACATGAGGAGAGGAGAGGAGAGGCTGATATTGAGACTTGTAAATAGTTAAAGCTTTGACAATCTTGAACATTATGGTATGTCCTTTGCATTCTAGTGCAGTGATAAAAACCGTAACATCTTCTCTTTCACTGTTCTGGACTTAAATTTGCATCTTTAACATTATATTACCATAACTTTTGCATCTTCTAAAGGTAGTTCAGTTGTACTCGTGCCACAATTCTGATTTCTAGTTTTGTGAGGGCTTGTTTTCCTTCTCAGTCCCCCAATTAAATACAAACTTGCTGAATAAAACTTGTATTGGGCTATTTAACCTTTTTAAAGAAACAAGAGAGAATAGAAAACACATGCTTGCTAATAGATTAATTCAACCTCAAAAAGTGATGCCATGGGGGAAACCTGGTGGTATGGGAGATTCCAAGAAAGAGAAAGTGCCGTGGCCTGCCCCTGGAGGCAGGGGCAACATCTGTCCTGTCCCCACATCTGTTCAGGCATTTCAGCTCCAATCCCAATGTCCTGGCCTGATGAGCGAACTATTCTCTCCATCAGCTTCTACCTATTTCTTTGTGGTGGCGCACAGAGTCACTTCATTGCTGTGCCACTCTGAAGTCATTTTCATTTATCTTCTCATTCTGGGATTCACTTTATTTTCCAGTGTAAAAGAACTAATAGACTCACTGGGTGTTCCATTTTCAAATTTTTCATAGGAGACATGGTTACTTTACACTCAAATGGTTATTCATTTATTATATTTACTTTCCCATACTGCATCTACAAAAGGTAAATATGCAATTGTTAGTATGTTAAATTAACATAAACTTGGGCTGAGGACATGAGAGACAGCCTCAAATGCTATTTATTGACTAATTCATTTTTTTTGTGGTCAGAGGAGGCCCCTAGAAAGGCGTAAGACTGCACAGTGGGCATGCATGAATATAAGCAGATGTCACTTTTTTGGTTTGATTTAATCTATGCTTCTTTAGTTCAAAATGATTTAGATGCTTACTTATCCATTAAATAATAGCAGATAATTTAAGGGAAAAAATTGTTGAGTCACATAAAAGAAAATCTCACAGAAGCAGGTATAGAATTCTACCCTCACAGGGTACACACGTGCATCAGAACATCACATGGGATCTCAGTATTTGTGATTCTTGTGTCTCAGTGGTAGAGTGCTTGGGTAGCGAGTGCACGGCCCTCAGTTTGATCCCCGCACCCCCTGCCAGAAAAACGGGACTGGGGGTATGGCTTAGTGTTAAAGCACATGCTTAGCATGTGCAGGCCCTGGGTAAATCCCAGCACAAATTAATTGATTAATTAAATTTAAGTTAAAAATAAACAATTAGCAAAAGAAATGGAAAAATTTTCTAAAACAACAGGACATACCTAGGTTGGGCATGTAGCTCAGTGGTAGAGCACTTGCTTAGCATGCATGGGGCTCTGAGTTCTTACCCCAGCACCCCAAACAAGTCATAATAAAAATAAATAAAATAAAAGCAGAAGCTAAAAAACAGGCACAGGGAGACTCTTAATAGGAATCTCTAAATTTGGCATGTTCAGAGATGGCGCTCTTCCTCTCCAGCCCAAGACTGTAACACCCATTGCCTGCTCACCCACCTTCATCTCTTCCCTCCGAAGTGGGCCAGGGGCTCTGTTCCCTGGGGGCTCTTTCTCCCCACCAGCCTCTGGGCAGTGCCCAGGGGCAACAGTTCCTTAACCTTCCACAACAAACGCAAAAGCACTTTCACTTGACTTCACAGATTTGCCCCAAGCCACACTTGCATCAACCAGCCACCTTTCTTCTGCTACAGATCTCTTCTTATACAGTGATCCTTTATCCATGCTGTACCCCACACCTTTTCAACCAAGTCCTGTTTTTGGCTTCTCCTAACCTTCTCTCTTTTGACCAGTTTGCCTGCTTTCCCCACACCTTGGTTCTTGCTCTATTAAGTTTAAACTGAAGTAATGTTCAGCTGCTTCTATGTGTCTCTAAATCAGCACTCTCAAATCCCTCACGTTTTCTTTTTTTCCTTTTATTTTTACTGCCTATTAATTTTATAAAATATTGGATTTATCTTGAATATATCCATCCCCTCTGTTATGGGATATGTCTAGATGTATCCCCACCAAAGCCTCATGCACTCAGGCAGGGCTTTTGGGAGTGACTAGATATGGGTATAAAATATTGGATCACGGATGTGTGATACTTGATTAATCCACTGATTGGTCTAGCATAGTTCTGGGTGTGAATGATGGGTTTACTGAAGAGGGAAGACCATCTCTAGGCACCAAAAAATAGGCTTGTAGCCCGTATGGAATAAAAGGGGAAAGAAGGAGGAGGCTCACTGCCTCCTGCCTACCATGCCATGGACTGTTTCTCCTCTCTGATGTGCCTCTGCCCTGCTGGCCTGCCTTGGAATCAGCCAACTATGGACAGAAACCTCTACAAACTGTGAGCTAAAATAAATCTTTCCTCCTTTCACTTGTAGGTGTTGGGTATTTTGTCCCAGCAATGAGAAAGTAATGAAGACACCCCCATTATTCTACCTCATAGCCCTCTCTCCTTATTCTCTTCCTGATAATAGTCTCAGTTCTTTTTTTGTGTCATCTTTTTTAGATTGCACATATTAGGGAGAACATATGTATTTGTCTTTCTGAGTCTGGCTTATTTCACTCAACACAATGATCTGCAGTTCCATCCATTTTCCTACAAATGGCAAATTGTGTTCTTTATGGTTGAATAATACTCCATTGTGTAAATACCACATTTTCTTAACTATTCATCTGTTGATGGGCACCTAGGCTGGTTCCATATCTTGGCTATTGTGAGTTGTGGTGTGGTAAACGTGAATATGCCGGTATCCTTATAGTATGCTGATTTTAATTCCTTTGGGTATATCCCAAGGAGTGGTATTGTTGAATCAAAAGATAGCCCTAGTTTTAGTTTTTTGAGGAGCCTCTGCACTGATTTCCACAGTGGCTATACTAATTTACATTCCTATCAGCAGTGGAGGAGAATCCCCTTTCCTATCCTCACTATTACAGTGGTACCTCATATTCATCATTAATCGGTCTGGGAGGTGCAGCCAGTATCAAACAAATTGTTTTGAATAGAAAGGGTAGCAAGTCATGACACCTGTAAGTTCTAGCTTATGACTCCAATACGAAACAAACAATGAGTACCAGGAAAAGATTTTCGTGTCAGAATTCATCAAGCACCAAATGTGATGAGTTTCAAAGTGGTTTGGTACCAACATATGACTATGTTCATTTTTTTTAATATTCTTAATATCGCCATTCTGACTGGCATGAGATAGAATCTCAGTGAAGTTTCGATTTTTATTTCCCTAGTGGCTAAAGATTCTGAACATTTTTGAGGAGGAGGAGTGTTGCTTGGGATCTAACTCAGGGCCTTACGCTTGCTAGGCAAGTGCTGTACCACTGAGCTAAATCCTCATCGTCAAACATTTTTTCTTATATTTATTGATCATTTGTACTTCTTTTGAGAAGTGTCAGTTCAGTTCATTATTTGCCCATTTATTGATTGGGCTATTTGATTTTTTATGTTAAGTTTTTTAAATTCTTTATGTATTCTAGGTATTAATCCTCCGTTGGAAGAGTTCTGGCAAAGATTTTCTCACATTCTGTAGGCTCTCTCTTGACTCTGTGAGTTGTTTCCTTGCTGTACAGAGCTTTTTAATTTGATGTAGTCCCAGTTATTGGTTCTTGCTGTTATTTCTTGTGTTTTGAGGTCCTGTTCAATAAATCTTTGCCTGTATCTATGGCTTCAAGTATTTCCTCTATGTCTTCTTCTAGAATGTTTCCAAGTTTTAGGTTTTGAACCTAAGTCTTTGACGCTTTTGAATCAATTTGCACAGGGTGAAAGACGAGGATTATTATGGTTTGTGCCTAAATGTCCCCCTAAAGCCTCATGAGGTCATAGATGGGGCTTTTTCAGGGGTGGCTGGATCTAGAGTGTGTGGTGCTAGATATGGGCATGTGGATTACTAAATCAATCCACCGATTGATTTAGCACCGCCCTAATCCTGGCAGCCTGTGTAAGATGTAAGCAGCAGAAAGAAGCTGCTTAGGTCCCCCCTGCTTACCTTGCTGCCTTCTGCCTGTCTGCCATGCCACCTTGCCTTGGAGCCAGCCAATTATGGACTAAAACCTCTACAAACCATGAGCTAAATAAACCTTTCCTCCCTTAACTTTGGGTGTTGGGTATTTTGTCTCAGCAACAAGACAAAAGTAACTAAGATGAAGATCTACTTTCAGTCTTCTAAAGGATATCCAGTTTTTACTGGCCCATTTGTTATTTTGGACGCTTCATCCAGAATCAGATGTGTGATTGTGTGGGATTGTTTCCATGTCCTCTGTTCTGTTCCACTGGTCTATGTGTTTTTTGTGCCAGTACCATGGCAGTTTTGTTACCATGGCTTTGTAGTATCAGCTGAAATCAGGTGTTGTGATACCTCCTCCCTTGCTCATTTGGCTTAGAATTGTTTTGGCTATTCTAGGTCTTTTGTGTTTGCATTATGAATTTTAAGATTTTTTTTTGTTTTAGTTCTGTGAAAAATGCCATTGGTATTTTGATGAATCTATAAATCTCACCCTTTTATTTCTGCCAGCCTAGTCAGGCCTCTCTCTTATGTCAAACCCCAATTAATCTTTCCTGTTTGGGCGTGATTTTTCCTTGTTGAACAATCCTTTAAAAAAAAAAATAGTGCAACAGAACTGATTCGTGCTCATACAAATGAATGATTTCTGTACAAATCAGTTCTAGGTTCATGTGGCAGCCTTCTTGCTCCAGCTCCCCAACCCAACCCTTGAGAACCATGTCTAGTCACTGGAAAATATCTAAGGCAATCTAGTCTGACATCCCTTCCTTTCCATCTTCTCCTCTTCTGACTTTTCGGTATGCCTCTATCCAACCTAGATCTGCCCAGTCAGAATCTTTGGAGATGGGTACCCAGAAACCTGCTTCCTAGCATGCTAACGGTGATATTTGTTCTCTAAAGGTTCTTAACACTTAGAACCCTGAGCCACACTGCTGCACTCACCACTGAATGAGTTCCTGGCAACCTGCTTCTCCCATTTCCAGCTACCATCCTCATCATTATATTCTTCTGTCTTGTTTTGACTTTTGCAATAGTAGCCCATTGCTTGGAGAGTGGATTTTCAACTCCTTAGCATTTTATCCAAGCTATGTGTTCACCAAGTATTCTCTTACTCAGTCTCTCTCATTCTTGCTTCCATTTTGCCCACTTTTTTGACAGTCACATAGGACTTCTGTTGTGCAAAATGAATTATTTATTGACTCATTGATTTAGCATCTCTCTATTTTGAGTGACTATTGTGATCCCATCTGTGCTCAGCTGTCTCCTGTGTCTTTTTGACATGTTTCCTAGACATGATTCTTAGACATGAATTCATGTTTCCATGAGTCTTAGATGATTTTGCATTGTTTTAGATCATCGGTAATGTTCTATATATCGTCAGGGGTGTGCAGCACTGAAATGATCTATTTTTTCTAGCTTGAGCAAAAGCACAAATAAGTTGAGGATAATGAGAGTAGGGCTTCTTACTGTTTGAAAAGGGAATTGTAGACAGGGGAAAAATAAAGGCAAGATTAAGTCCTACCTGTTAGATTAGGATCAGAGGTGTTGCTAAAAACTCATAGTTGTTGTTGTTAAGGTAGAAAATATAAGTGTGTGTGTGTCTGTGTGTGTCTATATGTGTGTTTCCCCCTTCCTTAATTCTGCCACTTTGAGGGCCTACAAGCCACAGTAGCACTGAGCAACCCTAGTGCCATACATTGGTTTCTAAATATCATTTTCCATTAAGAAGGAAGTATGGACCGAATCTTTGGTGAGGGCAGAAATAACATAAAATGATCAGCCTGGAATATCCTGTTGAACTTGATGTGATTTTATGGTCTTCTTCTATTTTTCCTTTTACAGACATTTCTGAAGAATTTGATTACATTCACTTTTTCCTTTAAACTGTTCTTTAAAATTGTGGTGGAGCAAGACCACAGTGTTTCTGGTAAGCGTGGATCCAGAAAGTAGGATATATCAATATCTCGCGGTAGCTTGGGCCAACAAATTTGATGCCATCGTATCATTGATAATTTCTACTTGCAGTAGTACTCTTAGCTGATGTTTCCTGAAATATGGTAATATTTCCATTCCATTTGGATAAAGATGATTAGCAGTTAAATTCTCTGGTGTCTGCCCCACAGCTTCTCCCTCCATACCTGTTTGGTGCTAGTTGTTTAAGAGCGTGTTCTCAGCCAGGGCCCAGACCCATGCTGCCTAACACACACACAGTGGTGCAGGAGCGGCCCATTTCCTTTGAGCAGAAGCCCAGCTCTGGACAGCACTGAGGTTGTGCTCAACTAAACTCACTTTCAGAAGACCAAGCCCCAGGGTCACACTGTGCAGTTAAACAGCCATAAAGAAGCCTGGGTGTGTGGGAGGGGAATTTAGTACCTTGTCAATTTAAAATCCCCAGTTATTTAAAAGAGAAACAAAATGGTGGTAAGACAGTGGATCTGTGAGCAGACTACCTAAGTTCAAGTCCCAACTCTACCACCTTAGTAGGTTTAAGATTCTTTGGAGTCTGTTTTCCGAGTTACAGAATGGGAATAATATTAATTCCTGCCTGTAGGATAATATTGTTATGAGAATTAAGGAGTTTAAATACAATTGAAATCCTTAACACAGTGCCAAACATAGAAAATGTTAAATAACTCAAATATTACAGCTATAAATATCCATTGCGTGTATTAAATGTTTTACATATATTTAAATAAATACATTAAAGTCTTGCACATAACGTCTACTCCCTCCCTATAAGAATTACTATTTAACTGTGAAAGTATCAAAACACTTTTTTTTGACAGCTTTTTTCACCAGAATGACTTTGCCCACAGTGTATGATTTTTATGCCCATTCTCTGGGCTGAGCAGAAGGACCACATTTTCTTTTCTGCAAACCAGTGTTTTTCTTTTGACCATTAGAAGATACTTTACATTATGTGTATGGCGTGTACCTGACAGTGTATAACTAGCACCTTGTATCTTGTCACTGGTGATCTCGGTTTATTTCTTCTCTTAAACACCTAAGTGATCACCATGGCAACATTGTCACTTTTTAAGGATATAAATAAGACATGCATTCCTGTAAATCTACTTAAAAATAGCTTTTTTTCCCCTAATGTTGCCCTCCCAGTCTGGATCAAGTACTTGCCCTATCTTGTGTTATTGCTGTTGATTTTTCTTCCTTTAGTTTCATCTGCTTTTTCTTTGTTCAGAATGTGGGGCCCATAGAAAAAAAATTGAGAGTTTAAGATTATTTGGTTCTCTGGATGGTGCTACCATTTCTCATTTGAAGAAATCAAGGCTCCAAGGTGGGCTTATTGTACTGCAGCCTAGTCAACCAAAAAGGCAGCCACCCGGAAACAAAGCACCCCATCCTAACAGCTTCACGGCCCTAACCTCTGGATCCGCAAGTGCCCTGCAACATTGTCTGTCATGTTGCTCTGCAGTCACACAAGCCTTGGTTTCTCTCCTGAGTGGGCACAGCACCTCCCCTGCTTACATCACAAGAGTAACTGAGACCTTGCCTGGAAGGTCACTTTATGCAGAGGGGAAATGTGGATGGTGCTATTAAGGGGTGAATGTCATCATGCTTCTGCAGACCCACATTTATGGTATGAAGGTGGGAAAGCCATTCCGAGGGAGAGGCCTCAGGAAGCCTTCTTACCTGTAATAGGACGTTGGTCTCTAGCTCTGTTACTGGTTGTAGATGTAGAAATAGCTGTCAGTATGTGTAATTAGTGGAAACATAGGTTGCCAAAAAAAACATTTGTTTGAAGGATAAACAGAACAATTAGAAAAGTTGTCTAAACATTGATTCTGGAAAGTTATCTTTTGGTGTGCGTAAAATCAAATCAAGGATTTAGAATTCACAGAGCGTGGAGAGCTCACAGGAAGCCCAGAGGGCCACAGTTGTTTGCAGCCTGATGGGTGTGCAGAGCGCCAGAGTACAGAGAGCCAGGTTTGCTGCGTCCGCTGTTCACCGTCTGTTTCACAGGAGCCTGGTGTTTGCCCAGCGCTGGGGCTGGCTCCTGCCTTAGCGCTGTCATCTGGGGAGAGAAAAGTGAGGCACAAGAAGCAGCTTTTGAACATTCAGTGCTCCTTGGCTAGGATTGCAAAAGGAAGGTATAAACAAAAAGCAAAATGCACACAGGGAGAAGTGAGAGAAGGCCATGGCAGGTGGAAAGTAGATTTTAGATGGCCTTTAAATGGCTGTATTTTGCTTTGCTTTTTGTTAAAAACCCAAATCCAGCCCTATGTCTAGGCTGCAAATGCTGTTACTGCAGATGCCGCCAGGCATGGCCCCCGGGGCACCACGGTTCTCAGCACCAATCACAGGCTGTTTCCAGCCAGGTGTTTGCAAGGTGTTGGGCAGGTTTGTTATTTGCTTCTAGCTCTAGAACCTCCTCCAACTGATGGCTGCTGGGTGTGCTAAAGAGAGAGAGAAGGAAGAAGAGCACAGGTGGTATCTTGGCCATCACATGGGGGCACAGGATGGTTTATCCTGGAGGAGCCAGATTATTTTCCCCAGGTGCTTTTAAAAATCATCACAGTGGGATACTTCCGGCTCCCATTTACTTCCACAAGTCAGCCTCAGAACCAGATGCTAAAATTACTACTGTGAATACTGAGTAATGTTCATTAAGCACTTATGCAGCCGTAGTGACTGTGCTCATTCATTTTCTGTAATCTGTACAATTACACCACAAATAAATTACTAAGAACATCCCCATTTTGCACATGAAAAAAGAGATTATGTATTTACAGATTTGTCCTAAGTTAGCAACTAGTAAGTAAAGCTGAATGAAATAGCTTCTTGAGGGAACAAAAAACATTTATTGGCAGTTTCATATGGTTCAATTTGACCATTTATGACAGCCTTTGCTTGCTGGATAACTAAGGTTTTTTTATATTGATGTAAAACTCCACCACTGTGCTAACTTTTAATGAGATTTCACCAGATGAAAAAAAATTACCTTCTTCAAAATCGAAAGAAAAAAAAAAAACGGTTTGCATTAACTCTCAGCAAAATAGTATAATCCTTTCCCTTAGTTAGAAGCATGAAACACAAAATAATGAAGTTTCTGGTGTCACTGCAGACACAACACTGTTCATCCTCATAGATTCTTGATGCTCTGTGCCAGCTTATTTTTGACAACTTGAGTATTTTCAAAGCAGGGTAAGCTGTGACACTCATGGGGAGCCATTTGAGGCGAATTAAATGAGGGCTCAGGTAGGGCCCAAGGGGCTTGATGGAATAATTTTACTGCAGTATCTGGTGATTTCCGGCCCTCATCCACTCATCATTAGACAGGCAGCATGCTAAGCAAACGTCTCACCCGTGCCTCTCAGTAAAATGGCTTTTCCTTAGCATCTATAAAATGAAGTTAGGATGAAGAAGGGCACTTCTGCCTCAGTTACATTCACAGGTCGATCTCGGGGCAGCAGGGTTGGGTGAGCCCATGCCATGGGTACAGGCAGGTGAGCGGCCTTTTTGCAGGATTTAAGAAAGAATGATACTTGCTTAAGTCTACTCTTTACTGCCTCCATTTCCTTGTTCGTAAAGTGAATAAAGATGGCTCTACCTCCAAGTAATTTCACTTATATGGCAGCTTCAATTCTCCCAGGAAAATATGGGTGCCCATTCAAATTAGTATAAATCAAATTGTTCTGTAATAGAAAGCAGCTCATCCACTCTCTGTGTGTCCTTACAATTAGAGTGGTTTGCTTAACAGACATTTGTATCTTGCTTCCATGCACTGTTCTAAGTATTTTCCCTAATAATCCTGTTGCCTAGATACTGTACTATCAATATGTCCACTTTACAGATGAGGAAACTGAGCCAACAGGTCGTGTAACAGCCTGAGGCCACAGGACTCTGACAGCAGGTGGTGGAGCCAGGGTGCCTCGTTCCTTCTCTTCACCCGTGGGCGTGACAACCCTGCAGTCCTTGATCCTGAGCAATGGCAAGGGCTGATTCCACAAGGGTCACAATCTGTGTTAGGTTCTCTTTTATGTCCCAAAAGCTGAGATGTTTCTCAGTTTGTGGGAAAATATTGCTGCAGCATTAGAGTTAAATAGTTTTTTCATCCATTTTGTACTGGAATTCAAAGGCAAAAGGGATTTTTCCAGAAGACATCTTTTTTGGATCTGGAACAGCCACCAGCTTAATTCGCACCCTCACTTTCTTACACACGTGCCCTGAGTGTGCAGGTGAGGGCCCTGCTGGTCCTGAGCTCCTCTTGACAAGGGGAGCAGTTGGGCAGAGGCGGACCCTCCCTCTGGCTGCGGACCCCAGTCCCTTATCAGAGCCCTCTCACCCTCCTTCACTCTCGCACACCGTGCACCCACGTCTGGAGGACCAGACTCTGCAGGAGCTCAGTATGGTTCGTGCACCGTCATCTCCTTAGCCCCGCCCCACCAAAATGAACAAGCAAACAAGCAGACCTCTTGGTCTGATGTCTCGGCACACCTCAGCCATCTATTTTGCAAGGGATGATAACTCCCACAGGAATTTCATATACTTTAAAAGTGGTCTCAAAGGCCTTTCTGCTGTAAGCCCTTCCTCCCCCACCCTTCCCTCTCTCTCCTTTCCCTCCCTCCCTTGTACGTCTTTTCCTGTATGCGTATGAGTATGTGTACATGTGTGTGCACACCTATGTGTGCATGCCTCTGCGTGTGTGCATGTGTATGTGTGCATTTTAAATGCATCCTCTGGAGAAAGTCCTTGTTAGGGCCTATCACAGTTATATTTCCTTGATGGTTATTTTATCATCATTTTCTTTCCTATTTTCTTTTTTACCTTCCATGGATATGTATCTGCCCTCAAAGAGCATTTAATGAAGAGGTCTCTGACATAAATCTCTGAAAACAAAAGCTACTTTATACATCATGTGCATGGAGAGCAGCCAGGCAAGCTCATCTGTGAAATGCATAATTAGAAACCGGAGGGCTGTGTTTGTGCACGTGCCTGAGAGTGGGGACGTACCGGTAGTGTTAATAAAATCCTGATTTTCGGTTCTTTCTTCTCTGATCAGAATAAGAATTAGGTTATGTGGAAACTAAATGACAAGGGCAGCACAGGGAAGAAAAATGCTTTATTTTTATTACTGTAATATCCTTCTTCCCGTATTCTTTTTCATTCTGAAACACAGTGCTAGAAATGTTTAGGAATAACTATATACAAAAAGAAAGCAGAATTATTTGAGGCAAATAAATATTTACCCCTCATAGACTAAAAATCAAAACCTTCCGTATTCTGTATTATATCATTTTAATTTTATTTAAAATACTTAATTGAAATTAGAACATACATATTCCAAGTATAGAATGTAATGATTTGATCCATGTATACATTGTGCAGTGATTACCACAATCAAATTAATTAACACATCCACCACCACTCATGGTTACCATTTTGACTGGGGATGATGAGGACACTTAGGGTTTGCTTTTTTTAAAATCAAATTTCAGGTAAATAATAAAGTAATAGTCACCATGCTACACATTAGATTCCCCAAACTTGGTTCATTTTATAACTGAAAGTTTGTACTCTTTGGCCAACATCTCCCCCTATTCTTGTTCCCCTCATTCATACCCTCGCAACTATCTTTCTACTTTCTGCTTTTATGAGTGGAGCTATTTTCAGGTTCCACATGTGAGTGAGATCTTGCAATATTTGTCTTTCCATATCTGGCTTATTTCACTTAGCATAATGTCATTTGGGTTCATTCATGTTAACCATAAATAGCAGGATCTGGATTTCCTTCTTTTGTGGCCAAATAATATTCCATATTATATAAATTCCATATTATATAAATTCTGTATTATTTACACATGCACCCCCCCCCCCACACACATGACTTTCCCATAGTCATTCATCCATTGATAATACTTAGGTTGTTTTCATAGCCTGGCTTCTGTGGATCATAAGATAGTTCTTTTTTTAAATTTTTTGAGGAACCCCCATATTGTTTTCTGTAATGTTCATACCAATTTACAGACCTACCAGCAGTAAACAAGGCTTCCCTTTCTTTACACCCTCACCAACGCTTGTTATCTCTTCTTGGTTTTTTGATAATTAACATCCCTATATATCTTTGGTGTGTAGGCAATGCTAGTCTTTTAATGTGATTTTAGAAGTATTCCTTCCTGGAAAAAAATGGAAACAAAGCTTTTGTAAATAGGGAAGGAGGAGGGGGTGGGGGGAGGGGAATGGGATAAAAAGAAGCAACAAGATATATCATGTACAGGTACAAATCCCCTATTATAAATGTTATCACTATGTACATCTAAAATGTACCGTTAAAATAAAAAAAAGAAGTATTCCTTCCTCTTCAGTTATTTTGGAAGGGTTTGAGGAGTGGTGTTTGTTCTTCTTTAAAGACTTGGTAGTTATATTTTCTGTATTAAAGATTATTGGTTCTTGGTATTGGCTCTTTAGTATATTAAAGTCCTAGTAATTGTCATATAGATAAGCTGCATTGTTTAGAAGGTTTGTTTTAATGTGTTTGCTAAAACTACAGTGCCATGATTAAGGAATGAGTTTATTCAAAATGTGCGGCTAATTGGTAGCTATGTGATTTAACCACATGTATAATCTTCAAATGATTAATGAATAGAAAACAAAATGCTTCTACTACTAAAAATATATGAAACTGGCATTTAGTCAGTGTATTAGTGTGGGCAACACTTCGGGCTGTGTTTCGGTGGAAAGAATGGGTTAATGCACCATCTCCTACTTGGTAGTTTTTTTCAAGTGTAAGCAAATCATTCACATTAAAACACAACACTACACACTCTTTGGCCCCTGAGCTTTCACTTTTGCAACCATTTCATTAAAAGCAAGTTACAGGCACATCAACCAAAATGTTGGGCATTAAAAGAAAGTGTGGGCACTGGCTCCTCCCTCCCCTGCCATCGTGCCCACTTTGACTTCACTGTGATGTCTGCCCTTTACCCTAGCTAAGAAAGAGAACTCATATTTCTGTTGAGCTGACTTTTCACCAATTCTACCTTCTGGATCCTTCCTGTCATCACAGGAGTCCTTCCCCGTGTACTCCTTGCTGAGTAGTCACCATTTATGTCCTTGCCCACTAGGTCCTTTTACAGGTAATTCCTTGTGGGAGCAGCTGCGATGCTGTAATCACTGGGCAACCTTCATGGTCATCAGAGTTCACTGAGTGATGGCTCAGACTGAGTTCCCTCTGTGTCCCTAGCAGACCACTCTGGCCTTTCTTTACACCTTTATATCTGCACCATCAGCACAGAGGTCAGCTCTGCAAGAAGGAAACTCCTGGGAATTAACATTCTATCAGATGGAACCTTTCTTAATTGAATCTCATGACACTTTTAGGCTAGTCTTTTCTGTTTACACACAAAAACGCATGTTTACTGTTCAGTCTCTGCTGTGAAGGGTATTTCTCAGCCTCTTGAAGACTAACTTATTTGCCTTTCTAATTACTATGCCTGAAACTGTCCCTAACTTATGATCTTTAGACTTTGCTATGATGCAATAGCAATATGCCTTCCGGAGAAATGACACTTGGAGTGTTTTATGTGTGTTTAATTTTTTTTCAAGGCCTTGCACATGCTAACCAAATGCTCTACCATTGAGCTACCCCTCCAGCCCCAAAACTTCTCATTTAGATCAATTCCCAGGCTAGCAATATGCAGTGTAATCCTATCTCCTGATGCTAAGCCATGACGTGAACTGGAGGTCCTTGAGAGGAAGCCACCTATGCTCCTTGAAGGGAAACCATCTATACTCTAGAGCAGACTGTGTGGCCAGCATTTCTTGGACTGTATTTTGTGTTTTTATACCCTGCCCTGTGTGCAAAACACCTGTCTGTGTGTGCATGTGAACTAGGCAACACTTTATTATAAAACAGACTTTGTCTCAGATGAATCTGACCCACTGTGGTCTAATGTAAGTGTTCTGAACATGTTTCAGATAGGCAAGGTTACTCTATGATGCCCTGTGGGTTGTGGTAAATGCAGTTTCAGCCCACAATGTTCTGCACTTCTGATGAGTTTATAAAATATAAACCCATCGTGAGCTGACCTTCAGTTGATAGTAAGGGGAGGTAAAGACCCCCGAATGGGAGCTAACCTGCCCAGTTCCCACCTAGCTCTGCTGTGCCGCTGCTGGCTGTCACCCCTGCGGGTTTCCCAGCCCCGCCGTGCCTGCGCCTGTAATGAGGAGTTGGCATGAGGATTAGGGGAAAGCACTTGGACAGCATTTGGCACATAGTGAGAGCTCTGTAAATGTTAACTCTTATTAGTTGGAGGATTAGTATTCATATGGCAGGAGCACAGTACACATTTAGCAGAAGACTGAGCTCAGAAAACTAATTTGTCTTTGGCAGTACTCTCAACAACAAGACAAGAGTCAGGATTTTGTTTATTTGTTTGTTTAAAACAGCAAACTCCTGTCGCTGTACCCGGTGGTGTCAGGTTTTCCGGAGGCTGACCGCGTCCCCTCTGCAGATGTGCTGGTCTGCAGCAGTCACCTTGCAGCGATGCCTTAAGTGTTGGCCAGAGCCTGGTGGCACAGTGTAAGGCTGCATCTAGGCAGGCTGGTGGGAGCAGGTAAGAGTCTGGATGCCAAGTCTGGACACAACCAGGAAAATGTTTTATGGAAATATATGCCGAATATATACCCTTTTGGCATATCACTTCCAAGCAGATTTTTATTTTTCTCCATTTTATGGATAAATATGTATCAAATAGCTTTCTGTGCACAGATGTAGAACACATTTGAAAAACTGAATATCCCATATATATAAATGAGCTGGTAGATCTTAGCAATTAGAATCACAGACACAGAAGTCGCATCTCAGCTCCAACCTGGGTAGCTGGGTAGCTGGTCACTACCCAGTTAAGGTCATTTAACTTCTGCAAGCTGTGATTTCTCCTCTGTAAGCTGGGAAAGCAGCAGTACTTGCCTTTAATGTTGTTGTGGCAGACCATATATCACATGTATGTAAGCTCAGCTCAGCTACTGTCACACTGTAAGGGCACAGTGAATGACAGCTGATGTATCTAAAGCTGACAGTGCTACAAAACTGGACCTCACAGCAAACACATGTGTTAGTGAGGAAGGATACATGTGGCACTAGTGGCCTTTTACAGAGTGACACGAACATGCTGCATCAGGCTTGAGCAGTGGTTCCCAGCGGTTTCCAATATGTCAGATTCCCCAAGGAATGGATGTGGGTGCAGTGGGTGGGTTCAGTTGGTTGAGTGTTCAGGTACCCAGATAGCCCAGGTGAGAACTCCCCAGCCCCAGCACATGCTCCATGGTTCATGAGGTTCCATGATCGTTGGTGTCATCTGGCACAAGATTGGTGACATTGATGGGAAAGGGACAGAGGATGGGCCAAGACTGCGAGTATTTATTCGGATCCATCCCCACCTCCAACAGAAGTATTCCCAGCATATAATCTGCTTGTAAGAGATGGGACCAGTGCACTTGTGGTGGATTGATATTGGTCGACGTGAGCAGGAACTCCCAGTTGAACCAACTCAGTGTGTTTTGGATGTAAAAGACCCACCTGAGGATTGTTGCCAACACAGCACAAAGGAGAATGGGAGGGGATGATTGCAGGCTTCTCATTCCCAGGAGAAGCTTGATTGTGGTTGGTTCTCCTGAAGCGAACTTGGCTGTTTTCCTTGTTGGAGGAGCTTGGAGCTTTGCTGTCATGGGCACTGGCTGCTCTTCTCTTTGGGGGAGCCCTGGTCTTTATCTCTGCCTTGGGCATTTTACCCGGGCTCCAGTATGGATTCTGCGACTTTTTAGTGCAGACACAGATGTACACGGCACATTGCCTCGGGCTCCTAGCCCTTGATTGGATCTTTCAGGTCTCCAGCATGCAGACAGATGTTTGTACCCTCCTGTGTTAGGCTTGTGGGTGAACGTTGTAACTTGTAAAAGTCCTGCCTTAAATCTGCTGTCTTGCAAACCATTGACTCTAGAAACCACTGACTAAAACAACGCTATTCACTTTCATCTTTTACCCCCAAACAGTGTTTATGTAGTAATTATTCTGTGAGATTTTGTATTTACATATAATCGCTCATTTTATGTTATGAACATTTCTAGGATGACCTTTCTCTTTCACTGAGTTTTGAGGTCTTATTGTATTCATTTTAAATTTCTTAACATCTAACTCTTAACATCTAATAGCCTTGTATATTATAAGCACAGGGGGAAATTCTGGGGGAAATTGGATTAATTGCGAGAAATTACTAACCTGATCATCAAGATCAGCTGTGAGGATTTATTCTGATGTCCTGAAATTATACATATCAACCACATATTTAGGGAAAAAAAAGATGGATGTAAGAGCACAAGTATGAATACAGTAATTCGCTTTGGTAAGACACCCAGGTTTGTTCACTGAAATTTTTTTTTAATTTTTTATTTTTACCAATAGCATGTAATGGTACATTGTATACATAATGATCATAATCAACATGGTTATTTTGTACCTGTACATGATACATCTTGGCTTTCCCCCCTCTTCCCCCCTTCCCCTCCCCTCTCTTCCATTCACCCACCCCTCCCTATTTGCAACAAGTGTAGTTACACTTTACCATTTTTTCCCCTTTCATCTTACTTTTCTTTTAACCTTCTTCTTTATCCCCCTTTTCCCTATCTAGTTCTCCTCTCTTTTGAATACTCTCTCTCTTTTTTTTTTAAACATAATATCTATTCTACCCCTTTGTCCTTATTTATACTTATGGTTTCTCATATCAGAGAAACAATTTGATGTGTACTAATAAGTGTCTGATTTATTTCACTTAATAGTATGTTCTCAAGG